>WJEZ01001429.1:0-17628 GCA_009869925.1 Thalassaphorura encarpata
GAATTACTTCCTGTAGCGAGACTAATTGTCTACTCCTGGAACATATTGTATTCATCTAGGCAAAATACAAATGTGTTTTCAAATTCTGAAAACTGAAGTTAAGACCTTTGAATCGTTGGATTATCATCATATGAACGTGTGCGTGTTGTTCCTCGGGTCCATAGCACTAGAGAATGTGAATATCAAATTTATCGGTACAAGACCACCAAGACCAGATCGTTTTTGAGAATTGAATGAATTGAAATAGGCAACTTTTGAGAAAACCGATTGAACATTAGAGCAAAGAACTTCCGATATACAATGTGATCCATAAAGGAATTTCATGAATCTTTGAATCAAACACAATTAAATATTGTATACCGTATCAACTCAAGCCAAGCTAAGTTAAACGATTTTAAAAATATGATGGCGATAGTCACGTAAAAGATAACAATCATAAGGAAAACTAATCGAGACACATATTTAAATTCTCCAAATTGAAAGTGAGTTGTACATATGCTTGAAGAAAACGTGCGAATCTTGAAGTTATCATCGCATACAAATGAATGTATTGATACAAAAGTTAAGGTCCGATTAAAATAAAATAATGCAAATCAGAATAATGTTCATCAACAGGGAAATTGTCGTGCATTCTTTATTGCAGACTAGCCAAAAGGATTAGACCCTATTCCAACAATTAGAATTGCTCTTGAAATATATAAGCCAATTCAGTTGTGCTGTTTAAGCGTGACAGAGTTACTGTAGCGCAAGACTTGAATTTACTGATAACGGATAAACTTGTAGGGGCTAAATTATTATAGTAATTTACTGGGTCCAGAATAAGTGGACGTTTTCTCCTTAGCTCGGCAGGAATTTGATGTTGAGAATAATTTTTGTCAAACGTTATGTACAATTTGTCAAATTTCTCCATCCTCATTAGAAAAAACTTGAATCCCTCAAATACGTTTATTTTCCCATGAGTTTCCCAATGCCTTGCTGCCTCAACAGCTATCAATTCAATCATCATTGAACGCCCACTGATATACTCGTTAATATTGACAGTTTTGTTCCAGTATTTTGCAAGACGAACTACATCATGGACGAAGGTTGATTGGGTTTTCAGAAATTCAATCGTCAGCTCACAAACTGAAGTGCTGTACTTGGCACGTTCGCGATCTATCGTCTCCTTTTTGATAAACTCCATTGCTGCCTTCGCTTGCATTCTAGCCAACTCCTTGACCTCGAGGCTTTGGGTAAATATCCACAAAATTTGAGGCTGGAAGTAAATCAAAGTCGCGGTTTTTTACGCTGAACGTAATGCAGAACCTGTTCGTTTTCTGCAAATCAATCCCAAGGTTTGATTCTAAAAGAATCTTGTAAAAGTCTTCCACAACTTCATCGAAATATGGACGTTGATTGTTGATGAAAATAATTAGATCAAAGTCAGGATTAAGACCAATAGACGTCCGTTTTCCCATACTTCCGCTAATTTTGACCCTGTCGACCTCATATTTGCTTTTTTGTTGGATGAGCCGAAATATCTGATTCACAATGACCTTCCCTTCGCTAATGAATTCGGCAGTTGGTCTAACACTATTGCATAGATTTTCAAAGTTTGTTTTCAGAATTTTGTCAGTCATTGTATCTGGTGATCTTATTGTTGACTCAGATATACGCTAGATACACAAAAATTAATTTCATTATAAGAAATACATAATATGGACATGACATATATAAAAAATTATTAGTTTCAAACTTACGTTACTTTACGTTCTGCCTTCTGCTTGAAAGAATTTGTAGCTTTAAACTAATGGGCACTTCTGAAAATTGAATTTAATGATTGGGATTTGACTTTTGCTAATTTTATATTATAGCTGTGATGTTGTTATAAAATTATTGTTTTAACACTGGCGAACTTAACAAATTAGCTGGCAATTAAATATGTGCATCTAAATCACAAAGGATATTCGAATTCTGCATAATCGCATAATTAATGCGCATTTGTTCACAACTACTTTTGCCATGCTACGTATATAAAAATTAAAACACTCCAAATGTCATACAAATAGATAATTATAATTCCAATTGATCGGTCATGACTTTTCCACTTCAGCACAAAAGTCCACTAGAAACACCCCCTGAAAGAATTTTTGTAGGTAATAGAAAATTAACATGCTTATCAGTGCAAGGATCAATAGATATTTTGTAGTCATTATCCATTGACGTTAAACCTGGCTTAACCCTTGTAGAATTGCTCAATAATTTTAGCTATAACCTCAAAAATTCATTTACACTATCATTACGTCGAAAATTCAATGTGTTCTCCAAGATTGCAATAAAAATTTGGTAAAACTTAATACTATGGCTTCCTTCAGTGAGACCAATCGTTTACTCCTCGAGCAAAATCCGTTCATTCTGGAAAAAATTCAAATGTGTATTCAAATTCTGAAAACTGAAGTTGAGTTGAATCCAGATACGTTTGAGTCTTTTAATTACCATCACATGAATGTGTTAGTGTTGTGCCTCGAGTCTATAGCCTTGCAGGATTTGCATATTAAATTGAATGGAACGCGGCCACCAAGACCACAGCCTTTTCCAGAATTAAATGAATTAAGGAATACGATTTTTGAGGAGTCTGATTCAACATTTGCCAAGCACTTCCGAAATAGTGTGATCCACAAAGGAATTTATCAGGCCAAGGATATGGAGCTCATGATAAATGAGGACTATCGTAATACCCTGCAAAAACTCTTTCTAGAGTTGCTGTCCTTCTTTGAAATTGTCGAAAAACGAATTCAAAGCATTCTGAATACAACAACTTTGGAAAAATATGTCGTAAACATTGTGCAATTTTTTGAACCAATCGAGAAGATTGCTGGAATATCTGGTAAAATTCCCAAGAAGGACTACAAACATTGTCAAAATCTTTTGAAGGAACAATTGACAAGTGTCCTTACGAAGGCATATGAAAATTCATTGCTGTCCTTCTTTGAAATTGTCGAAAAACGAATTCAAAGTATTCTGAATACAACAGCTTTGGAAAAATATGTCGTAAACATTGTGGAATTTTTTGAACCAATCGAGAAGATTGCCGGAATATCTGGTAAAATCCCCAAGAAGGACTACAAACATTGTCAAAATCTTTTGAAGGAACAATTGACAAGTGTCCTTACGAAGGCATATGAAAATTCACAGGATGAACTGAGTAATCAAAATCTGGACGAAGTGTTTTATCGTCTTACTGTCAACGCTGTCGCAATAATAGACATTGCCCTCAAAGGTCAAAATGAGGAAAATCCAATTGCTCTTATCAAAAATGAACGTGGATACTACATTCATGAATTTAACAAATCTTGCGTAGCAGGTAACAAAATTCTTCAAAGCAGACAACTCCGGATGCTCCAATTCCTTAGGGAACAAAGATTTCATTTATTCAAATTATATTTTGCATTAATTGTCCATGAGAAAATCAATGAAGCGGATTCTAATTTCTGGATTAAGGATGGGGAAAAATTATTTGAAAATGCAAAAACTGAAATCCAAGACAATCATAATTTTTTGACCATTCGCAAAAAACAAAATATAACTCCGGAAGAGTTTGACAAAATAGTTTTGACATATCTGAAGGTAATGCCAGAAATTGACAAAGAATTGGCCGAGAAACAAAGGTTTAAAAGGGAAATTCAATTCAAGACACTTGATGGAATTGATCGGCGTGATATTTGTGAAGAATTTCAAAAATTTGAACGAAATGAACAAGATGCATCTGCACTACAAAACAAAATACTCGCTAAGGGTGTGACCCAGGAAGAATTCAAGGAAATGCTGACATCCTTCAAAAACCCAAAATTGAACCTTACAGAAATATTGACTAAAATTAATCGAGTGAAAAAAGACTATTGTTGCTCTGAAGAAGCTCGAACGCTTGGCCTATTTAAAATCCCGGATTACAGGAGAATAAAACTTGGAATCAACAATTTGGAAGAAAAAATCCTTGGAATGTTTTTGGATATCTCAATTATTCACGAAGCAACGTTTATTGAAATTAAGTTTGTGGAAATAATGAACGATTCAACGTTTTTACAATGTCTTTTGCGTCTTAACCAAAAGTTACCCGATGATTCTGTCATCCAGACCTTGGCAGACATCTCGTATTTCAGTCCATTTTTAGCTCAGCTGATTGTGCGTGATCGTAACCACGATTGTTTCCGTCGACGACAAGCAATTACCTAAAATTGTGGAAGATTTAACAAGTCTAAGGTCAACCATTAGCGTGGAAAGTCTCCGAAATATTATTCATCACTTCAATGAGTCCGGAAATCCGGACAGATTGAAGACAATCATTCAAACTTTCCTAAATCAAATTTCCAAGTTGACCGACAAGGAGCTATTCAAATTCATTGGATTATTTTATGTCAAATTTGAATGGCAGAAGGGAAAGCCATGTTATAAACTGAATAGCCAAAACCCTGCAAAATTGGACCGGGAATGTCTTAAGATTTTTTTGGAAAAATTAGAGACTGGGTCAAACCATGGTTTCATAATCCAGTGGTTAAGTATTGTACAGAAATCTGCCGTTCTATGGTACCAATATGAAAAAAATAAAATCACAGAGTCAACAGATTTCCTGAACCTGGTCATTCAAAGCCAAGTATTTCAATCCCTCAGCTTCTGGAAACATTGGAAGACTTGAAACGTTGACGTGTGCTGCAACCTTGACGTGTAAACTAAAGTTGAATAAAATTCCAATAGTTGTCGACCCGATCCTTCTGGAATCCAAATATATTTTATTTGTTGATTATGTCATCACAGAATTGACACAATTGTACAAGCAGGCTGAGCAATTAACTCAGAGTTGCGACTACGGAGAAGCGTACACAATTTACGAATATTTATTTGAAGCAATATTCATAAGATCTCGAGCCCAAACTCATGGAACACATTGGGTTAAGCGCATTGGAGATTTAAACCAGGAAAACTTAAAGAATCGAATGATTTTCATTGAACAGGATTGTTCACAGTCAATTTCCACTGGATTCGCATGCTCAACCCCTCAACCATGCTCGATGAGTGACATCATCTCAGACTTTCGAAATCTTTACGATGTGGCCTTCATCGTTTCACAATTAGAAAACAACCATCAAATGGCATTTGATATTTATCAGCATCTCAAAAATTCTATATTGATTAGATGTGGAATCACAACTATATTGGCCCCAATTAGCTATAAGGCTCTACTGAACAGTTCAATTTATCAAGAATTTTTGTATGAGTTGGATTATTGGGATGTTTTGACAGTGATGCGACATATGGCCTTCGAACAAATTCAAATGGCTCAAAGGGCATCGGCAAAATCTGAATCTAATTTGTGCAGGGACTGCTATAAATGGGGAATTCAAATCTACGAAGAAGTCATCAATTTGGAGGACCCTAGTTCTGGAATTAACACTTTGAAGACGTGTGCAAGAAACTGTTTTGGATTTAGTCAAGAACGCTGGCTGCCTTGTCAAGAAAAGATTGTTTATCTTGAGAAATCCAAGCGATACTATGAAAAAGCATTGGAAATTTCAAAATTAATCTACTCGGACGTCCACCCATCTATTATCCTGCTCAAAAAGAAGTTGGACAATGTTCTGCAGAAATTAACTAATTATTCGAGTTTCAAGTTTCAGAAAACTGGGTTCGTATAGTTGGTTCAATTTTTAAAGTAATTCGATCATGGTAAATTAAGTATGAAAATGAATTTTTGAATATTTTACAATCTTAAAATTGTAATCAAAAGATCCAAGTTGCTCCAGCGTCCAATTGTACATATTAATTTTAATAAATAATAACTAAAGGGGTAACTTAAAATTGTATACAATTTCAATTTTTTCCTTGACATGATTCGTGATTGGTCAACTTAACCTTTGCCTGTGCCTGTGTTATCGTTTCCCCTAAGGAGTAATTATCCTTATTTTTCATCATGTTGAGCTGTGGTGTCGTTTAAGGTTAAACTTATCACCAATTCCAAATTCCACATTTCCAGAATGATTCCAAGGGAGAAAAGGTAACGAAAAGCAAGCTCAGCTCAATCTCAATCTGAGTAACACACGGAGAATACTAATGCACTATTTTTCACATTTTCTCCAGTTTTTCTTTTCCCCTTCGTCTCATTTCCGTTTCCCTTGCATGTGTGCCTATTGCCGGTTTGCTGTGCCCTTATGTACCTATAAGAAAAATCGAAAACTTTATCCTATAGCCCAACAAGACATTGTACACTAGCCAAAAAAATAAAAGTAGCAAATGTAAAAGTAGTCGTCGTAGTTGTAGTATAGGAGCAGAAACTATGAAACTAAAACTTAATACTAGTTAAGTTTTCTTGAAAAGTTTTTTTTTTTCTTTTTCTCACTTGGACTGCCCTGCCCTGTTCGAATGGACAAAGTTAAACTAACTTAACATCCTTCTTCTTTTTCAACTTTTTTGTGTCTTTGTCATGTGAGAGAAAGTTTTGAGTAAAAAGGGGAGAAAATTGGACCTCTTCAACTTGATCCTGTGCTGTGTCTGTGTGTTGTACAACCAACTTGTACTACTACTCTTGTGTGAAAAGTTTGTGCAAAACTTGTCTAATTTAAGTTGGAGGGAGGAGAAAGTTAGGGGAAAAGGAAGAATTCATGTGATTCATCCAAAAGAAAAAGAAATAAGCGTAGGCGTAGGACTACGAGGTCACAATCTCCTTGATCCCTCAATCTTCTCCCCAATCTCTAATTTATATAAATGTTTATGTCCCTCTATTCTATTCTCTTCTCCTCACAAAGAAAGTTTTTTCCATGCTTAGCTCAACTTATTTAATGAGCAGAGTGCTCTTCTTTTAATTAACGCCGTTCAAAACTTTGCTCACAATGATTTGAAACATTTTCTAACAAAAACTTATTTGAATATGTATTCCCAGGTAAAATGGTCTGACACCAGAAACTTCATAATTAGTCATACGCGTAAAATATAAATGCGTACACATTCCAAATTTTTAATGTGTCAAAATTCATGTTATTAAAATTCAAGTTTTTTTTCCAATTGATGCTACTACTGAATTTAATGTTTCGTTCGTCTAAATTAAATCCAAAGCGTAAGGAAAGAAAGCAAGAAAGTTTTAACAACGTCTTACTATCCTGTTGCTGTTCTTAGCTGCTAATTAGTAAACTTTGTAAGATGAGAGGTCCAAATCCTAGACTAGACGTGGTAGTGAGTGTGTGACTATTGATTTAATAATTTCAAATTTCATGGAACCATGTTTTACTATCTTAAAAATAAAAAATTAATTCCGAGGCTACAGATTTTATATCTACACGTATACATGACTAATTTAATTTTGTATTAAGTCAATGTAACACCATGTTTTTATTTTCTTTTTGCATAAAAGTCCATGTTAAGAGTTACCTATTATGGGCGTAATTAAAAGTTCAAAAGTTACAGGAATGACCCTGTCTTCTCTGAATTTATCTACCTGAAATGGTAGCAAAAAAAAGAAAAGAAAGGGAAGAACAGTACTTGAATTTTTGCACTTGAGTTGCAGAATAAATAATTGATTTTTCACCTGCCTGCCTGCCTGCCAAGTTCATTCTCCTCTGCTCTAAGATTTGCACTTTGATACCTGTGTGAATTATTCGTAGTCAGGTGAATGCATTTTCAACCTCTGATGTGAGTAATGCCAAATGCCAAAAAAATAAAAATAAAATATACATGCATGCATATTAACGTACGTACTACGTATATGAACAAGAGCAAGTTTCTTATTCATCATCTACCTCAACATGAATAAATGCATAAACGATAAGTCTTCTTCTATTGTGGTTGCGAAATTTGGCATATGATGTGTAAAATATTGAGTTGGACGTTTAGGACCACACACACAGCATGTGACAATTCCAGGACTAGTCAACCTATTTTCATGTTTTCCAAAGAAAGAAATGAATTATTGATCCGTTTCGCTTTCTCCAGGAGGACAGTATAGCCATAGGCTAGGCCGGCCGGCCGGCAGGGCATAGTGGAAATTTAATTTTGTGTCTCCTTGTTTTTGTTCTATTTTATCCGGACTCGACTACCGGACTCACGCTCCCAGGCTGTTGTCTAAACTAAACTTCAACCAAATTGGCGGCTATCCCTTTGAACATTGCAAAGCTCAAGCAAATGCAAATTCACAGTCGTAATGTAATGTAATTTTGCTCTTTTGTCTTTGTCTCTCTGAAATTGTGTAAACCCCTTGAGGTTCTTCTGACACTAAAACTAAACTTGTTTTAACGGATCAGGCTCAAGAGAGTTTTTACATATCGTTCCTTCATTTTGATTTTACAACTTTAATTCAAAGCAATATAGCATAGCATTTAGCGGACTTTCCATGAACTTTTAACTTGATTGTATGTTAGGCGTACGTACGTACAACAGGAAATCCGTATCAGACAAATAAATATCAAAAAAATTTGAATAATTTACATTTTAAAGATGTTACTGTCTATCAGTTTGACATTTACACGTTGTTTCGTTTATTGCACACACGTTAATCTCAAATCCAGAGCAGGTCAGAGTTGTAAAGGCCAAGCCAAGCCAAGCCATGCCAGATTTTGTCGAATTGTTTTGTAGTCAGTCAGTCATAAAATCGACTAACGGAGCATTAGCCAAGCCAAGTCAAGTCATTTAGTTACTAAAGCAGATGATGTCGATGTCATTCGTAAAATAAAAATAACGTTGTTTGCTGCTCCCACTTGCCTGCCGATGGTGACGTACGTTTTATTCATCATTACCGTAAACCTTAGGCGACCTATGTCATGTCAGTCTTGTGTGGGCGTGTGTTTTTTTTTGTTCTCGTAAACTTCAATACAAATTACAATGGAAAATGACAAGACTAAAGGTAGAAGGAAGGTCAATCCAATTCTGCATGTCTTCGACTCAATCCACAGCCACGAGTCAATTCCACGCACTTTTCTTTCTTTCTTGTCAAACAACTCGAATCAAATGAAGTTGAAGTTGTTGACTAAGACTTTGCTGCAAAAAAACTACGTAAATGTAAAACTAGACCGACGAGTTAAAATTCTCGGGAAGAAAAGATCTACCACGCCTTTAAATTTTTGGACAATTGAGTAATTTAAACGCAAATAGTCAAATACTTTCTTTTTGGGTAGAAATGAAATGAAAGGATGGAGGATTTAATGCTAATTTTATATAAATGTAAAACTAGACCGACGAGTTAAAATTCTCGGGAAGAAAAGATCTACCACGCCTTTTAAATTTTTGGACAATTGAGTAATTTAAACGCAAATAGTCAAATACTTTCTTTTTGGGTAGAAATGAAATGAAAGGATGGAGGATTTAATGCTAATTTTATTCAGTGAGCCGGTCCAAGTCCAAAATCAAAAGGGAAGAAGACGAAGACAAGGAATTTATGGGATTCAGAGCTAATGCGAATGCGAATACGAGAGCAGCGACTCGATCTTCGTTTTGTCTGATGCATAATAATGAGAAACCTGTAGCAAGCAGATGCACGAGACTCAATTTTAAGTTTTATCATGTTCCATTCAATGTGATTTGCAGCGGAATAAATGAGAAAATCCAAAGGGAATGTCAATGTCACTGCAGGCAGAGGCAGATGTGCAAAAATCAATTCACCATTCAATGCAAATTTCAAATTCCAAACTCCAGAGCTCAGTTTTATTAATTCTGAAATAAATACAAGCAATGACTTTAAAATTTAAATTTGAAATTTAAATTCGGTTTATTACTCACAGCACAGCCCAACTTCATTTTATGTAAGTATAAAATAAATTTTACTAGAGCAAGAGCTAAATTTAAAATTCCTGAGCATTAAGCCTATGACCTAGATCCTAATTTGGGCTAAAATTGAAGAAATTTAACGCAACGACGCGTTCCTGGAATAATTTGCACAAGTCATGTTTTTCCTGACACGACACGACGCATTCTGTGTGTGTTCTGCATGAATTCGCCAAATTACAGCAAAGCAAAGCAAGAATTTCAATTCCAAAGCACAAGCATCACGTACACGTAGTTCTTTCATTTAGCCAACAACAAAAACACAAAGATGCAAGATTCATCACAAATTTTGTACACATAAAAACAAATTGAGACAAAAATACCGTCTGTCTTGTCTGGCTAACGCTAACGCTGAGTTTTTTCATAGTCAGTCAGCCCATTCAATTTTTACAGACTGGCCTAACTTTGCAATTTGCAATCGCGGCTTGAACCAAAGGAAAGCAAACACAAAATGACTTTGGCAGAATTTTTCTAAATCTGAATGCAAAAGCAATTTCTTTTGCTGATGCTGAGTCTAAGAAATTACAAGCAGCAAAAGATGAAAATTATGTTGTGGCTCGTGGATGGAATAATATGTCACCGCACGTCACGTATAGAATTTATGCGTCTTCCTATATAAAAGAAAATTGATGATTACTTCAAAATCTTGAATTTACAAAACACGGCCTAAGGAAAACATGTGAGTAATTCTGACAGAACGAAAAATAAAAATCAACAACAGCTGTCGTTTCATTGAGTCATTTACTTCATTTATACGTAATACGCTATAATGCTAAATTTTATAATGAAATTGAAATGAATTACTATTCTGCGTGCGTCAATTAATGTTGAGATGAAACCACGAATGCAATTCGCAATCTCAATTCTTCCAAGAATTCTCTAATCAAACGAGTTATTTAATGTAAACTCTGTAATCTCTATGCTGTGTTCGCAAAATGATCAACGCAGACTACTTTTTATGAAAAAATTTTTAGGCAGAGTACTTTGATAAATCCAACAAACACTAGTCAATGCCAAATTAGGTAAAAATTGCGAAAAATTAGCTTGCGCTGTCAATGAAACGGATGTAGTTATTCCAGTTGATTCAGCAATATTTAATTTAGCATAAAAATCAAACTGCAGTGCAATTAATAATTAAATAAAGTCATACAGTATATAGCTTTTGGCTCTGCCGCCAAGGCTTTATGACTTAGAAAAATTAACTTTAAAAAATGCTGAGCGTGAATTCGTGCGCGATTGCAGGGTACGGTACAGCATAGCAAATAAATTCATTATTTGTTGTTTTTGCTGTTCTTGCAATTTGCATTTGTGCTCGTGCTGCAATAAATAACACATAACACAGCCACAAGTCACAGTCAGTCACAAGGACTTTAGTTTCAGTTTCGCTAATCATCAATTTTGTCTGGCTAGGGGTCATTGCGCGTTGACACTTGGAAAATTCTGTCGCAATGTAATCAAAATCTGTGTCACATTTTATTTGCGTCGCTCTCATGAAATTCCACAGGAAGAAGAACAAGAAAAAAAAATGATTAGACTTATACTTACTTAGTCAGGGCACAAAGGTTAAGCTTGAGACAGAAGAGGCAGGGAGGAAAAAACTAATTTAATGATTGATCTGTACTTGTCGTCGTCGCTTTATCTTTAATTTAACCCAAGGTAGTCTGTCGACGGACTCAACAAACACAAAGAACACAGTCAGCATTTATCCATGGTGCAGAATGAATTGGGTTTAAAAGCCATGAAGGACGTTTTAAATTATCAGCTACTCCTATTCCTTGACTTTGATTATTGATTAGTAATGCTCATTTTTACAGACGTTAATTTTATTCGAGTACAGATTTGACGTCTTAAGACTATATGATATAGCTATTGCACTTCAATAATTCAATTCATTCGTCAAATCAGTCTCGAGTAAGACACCTGCTTTTCATTTTAACTTTTTAACCTGTAACTTGAACTTTATTAATGGAAATCGAACAAGAGTTGCAATTGAGTGAAAGTTTTGCCAATGTACAATAATAGAAACCCGACCGCCTCAAGTAAATAAAAAATAAACAATGAACAAACCAAACTTGGGCCCTTAGGACTCAAGGCGTCAGGACTCAAGGCGTCCTCGGTAGATGGTACAGATAGATTTTAGGATTCAGGTCGCGGCCCTTCAAGGGTTCCTTTCTTAGCCTTATCAAGCACTTTACTCAAAATCGACTTACTTGGCTATTTATTGAGGGAAAATTCGTTTGATTGATTTTAAAACCAATGCGCAATTTGAAGTCGATTCAGTAATCTTATGGATGCATTTGTCTTTTAATATTATGATATGCAAAACGCAACATGAAAAAACTAGTTCAATTTGGTTTCTAGCTGTCCAAACTGCCATGGCCCGTCTTTATGAATTAAACTTTTAATTAGGTACTTCATGTATGGCTTGTTTTCCCACCCAAAATGATTATTTAAGAAACGAATAATCTGTCCTCTCCTTAAATATTTATTGAAGAATCAAAATGATTTCCGGAGTGAAGTTCATTGGTTTATTTATTTACATTATTGACAATGTAAGCAAAGTTGTACTTTGAGTGTTTAGATTAAAGTAGAATAGATTTTTAATTTCCTTTGTGTTAATTCGGATTGGAGTGGAGCATCTGTCTAACATTTTTTTGCGTCATAAAATGTTTTTCAAAGATGCAAAGACGAGATTAGAGAATGAGGGATGCAGGGCAGCAGCATCTTCGTTTCTTTGTCCATCGTCATCATGACTTGTCTTGGGAATTGAATGTTCAAATCTCAACGTGTTATTCTAACGTAGGACTTTATGGACTGGACTCAAGGATCCGAACACATCCCAACGGATGCTGATGCTGAGATCCCATGGACGGACAAAGAAAAAGAAAAACATCAAAAAAAATTGTACAAAAAGTGGTGAAAAATAAGATGGGATGGGCCTGGGCATGGGCATTTTTCCAACTCGTTTGACTTTGACTGACTCCCGGTGGGAAATTTTTTGGGTGAGAATTTCCCATTCTGTGTAATCAAAATAATTGCATAAATTGAAATTAGTTAAACATAAAAGTAGCGAATAAACAAATTATAATACACGTCTCAATATTATGCTGCAATTCATACGTTTGCGTACAAGATTTTCCCTTAGAATTGAAAAAACCAGCATATTGCTTCCTTCCCTTGTGAACATACTAGAAGAGTTCAAACTTCAAAAACCAGTATGGAAAAATAAAGAGGCAGCAAACGCAAAATGGACTTGTATAGTCAAATTTTTTATCCTTCTTTTCTCTCCGTAATGTAAGCAACAATCGTTTATATTCATGCGTTACGTTGTAGAATTTTACAGGCGGGTGACCATTGTTGTTGAACATGGACGCTAACATTATCATAACAATGCAACCAAGTGCAACGCAAAATTGACAGGAAAGCATGTACTCCATATGCATAGTGCATCGTAGATTATAGCCTAACCTGGGAAAACACACATTGTTGAATAATGCCTATGCTAAGGTTTGAGAAAAAATCCATTCTGCCCTTATTTATATTGAAATATCCGAGACAGCTAATTTTCTTATATTGTAATTTAAATCCTTAATTTGATTAATTTATTTTTCAGTAAAGATTCCAGGTCCAGATTGCTGCTGGTGTTGGTACAAGGAGAACTACACGCATAATAATTATAAAATTTACATACAAAGAAAGAGTTCGTTGTTCAGTTCAGGCCTAGACTCAAATGAGGCAAGCTGGACAGGCGAACGTGAAACAATGAAGATTTTCCGACTGTTGCATTAAAACCCAAAAAGGGTTAAATATTAATGGGTTTGCTTTTGAAAAGAAATGGAGGAAGGAGAAACCGGTTTTTGGGCCAAGGGAAGAAAAGAAGACTCAGTTGAACTAAACTCATCTGAAGAAAATAATGCCGCAAGAAAGAACACGCACAAAAACGAATCCAGCTTGTTAAGTTAGTAGTTTGGCTTTGCTACATCTTATGTCATCCTGATATTACTTGCTACATGTCGGACTTTCATGATCACGGACAGATATATGAGTTCAAAGAAAATACAACTGATATCATCTAAAACAATCTACCTACCAGGATTAAAATGTAAAAAAATAAAGAAATTACACTACAGATAGGATGTAGAATGATCCTATTTGGATTGAGGTGAAAGGAAAGAAAAAGTTTTTGACATTACTCATTCAAAGAACTTTGGATAGAATCAATGCAGGCAAAATGCAGCAGCTGCTGCACCAACTTTTAACCCAGTTTAAAACAATTTAGTTTGGAGAAAGATTGATTCCAAGTTTCAAAGCCATGGCACATAGCACACGCATGTGAAAAGTTTTCACCAACTTTCACCTCAATTTGAGTGGAATGGGATTGCACAGTGCAGCATGCATAGCATAGCATAAGCTTTGCTCTTGCTCTTCTAGAAAATAGGACTGAAACCACTCGTGCAGAGCTAACGATCTCCCTTGCATTTTAGATGTCATAGACCATAAAATAAAGTGGATATGATAATTCAAGACTCTTTCATCCAGATTATGGGCTAGACGTGAAGGAATTTTAAACTAGGGCAGAACCCTTGAATGGCAGAATAAAATCCCCTGCCCTGCTCTTGAACTCAGCCGATTAATAAATCCATTTGGTTTTCACCATATCAGATTTGCATATCACATCATATCAAATGCACCAATTAATTTCTCAATTAATTACTTCCTCCTAGAAATGATTGAGTCAATTTAGTCGAGTCGAATGCATATGATTAGAGCGTCCTTTGAATGAGCATTGGTCCATTCACCCTTTCCTTAAATTATGTTTAAATTAAGAATGGAGCAGAGTGATGCAAAGGAAACGCAGAGGTTCCGTCCGTCCATATTTAGCATAGCACATGATTCCGGGTATTGGTATTTCGGAAGGTTTTTTGGTGTGGCAGCCATATGTATGTTTAGCAGCCCTTTTTGGCTTATCAGAGTCCCAGTCAGACTAGTCATTCTTCCCATCCCATCGCATGCATTTAGTAGCGTGTGTGTTTATTTGCTGCTGTCAGGATAGATAGGCAGTGAAGGAATAAAGAGTTGCGTTGCACACTCACTCACTCATATATTTTATATAAGAATACGGACATAGCATGAAAAGTGCTTCATGCATGCATACAGCAGCCATTTTACTATCTCCATCAGATGAGAAAATTGGGAATCCAAACGGTTCAGGTATTACGGGCGTTGGAAACATTACGGCTAGTACATGACTTTTCCAGCTTTGCGTTAAACATATAAACCTATGAGAGTCTGAAGCTTTAGATACTTTGATCAAAAAAGGAGAATATCACTGCTAAGGAAATCAGATATTCAAAATTAATTGACATCAAAATGCAAAACACGGGATCCGTGGATGAAAATGTTGTATTTGAGGAAACCAAATTTTTGCAATTGAGTAGAGCTAAGAGAAAATGTAAATCATGGGTTCCATGTATCAAAGAAAATGCTATATTCGAGGAAACGAAATGATCACAATTGACCAAAAACAAGAAAAAATGTAAAGCTTGTGAACCATGGATCACAAATTTGGTATATTTGCGGAAAACCATACCTTTACAATAGAGCAAAATCTAGAGAAAATGAATGGTTAATGGAAAATTCGTTTAGCTGGTTCGGGTGATCCAATCCAAGCCGAGCCAGTAAAGCTTTTGGCCGGTATGCGTGAATAGGATATAGAGTTGGGGTTGAGCGATGAAGAAGTTGAGTGGAAGAAGAAATGGAATAGATTCAACTCAAGTTGAACAATAAACACTGTCGACCTTCACTTCGCTCGATCCGCCTGTCTTTTTCATGGAAAAAGCGCAAAAAAGGCCGCCTTCCCGCCAACATTATACACCTATATAAGTTGCATATAACCAAACCAACCTGCATCCTCTCTTGAAACTTTCCTCCTTTTCAAATCCACCCCGCGACGTAATTCCAATTCCACACACACACACATACACACCAGACGCCCAAACCTAGAACGGACCCCGATGAGCTCAACAGACGCCGTTCAACTTAAACGACAAGAACATGGACTGCAAACTGTATATACAGGAGCATATACTGCACATAAGCTCATGTAGGAAGGAAGCGACAGACCAGACCAGTGAGCCCAGACAAAAACCAGCTAGGCTACAAACTACGCCTTAAAAATCTCAGTGTCCATGCTTCACCTTTTCACCATAAAAACTGGATACATAATCCAATCCAAAAAATCATGCGCGGCGCCAAATCGGACTGTAGATTTTGAGTAATTTGTTATTAATTTGGCACAAAGACAACCTCAATAAAATATCCAATAACGTTATAATTAGAAGACTTCGCTTGAATGCATAATTTTATGTAACTCGTTAATACATTTGATTGGTAATTCTTTGTTCACATAAACGCTTAGCGCGGTTTCGAACACCCGGCGTTTATGAAGCCATGTGTGTCACCATTCAACATGTATCTTTACTACTTTCCCTCGTAACGCTAATACATTTGATTGGTAATTCTTTGTTCACATAAACGCTTAGCGCGGTTTCGAACACCCGGCGTTTATGAAGCCATGTGTGTCACCATTCAACATGTATCTTTACTACTTTCCCTCATATTTCACCCCAACATTGCAAAATTCTTTTTCACATGCAACTCACTTTCCGGTCTTAATAGTTGGTGGGGTTGAGGCCTATTGCAGATTCAAAAGTAATTTGAAAGTCCATTATGTGAACATATCCATTGTGAGTTACATCGGAAATACGCTTTGGAATGATGAGAGATTCCAATGACTTATGCAATTTTGGTTTACTCAACGTTGGCAACCAACATATTTGCAGATTTGAGAATGCAGAGGTTTGGTTTGCTAATGCTAGTGAGTGCAGTCAAATTCCAACGAAATGATTAGATTTGCTTTTCAAGTTCTATTTTGGGATGAGCACGCGATTGGTTTTGCGAATATTAAATAGACCAACCAAAGCAAAAGCAAAAGCCATGCATGCTAATAAGCAAACCACTAGTGCTACCGCATAGCATGCATCGTATCATAGCTATAGCTATAGATTATAAATTCAACCCACAGATATTCACTTCACACTTTACACACACACACACTCATGATAAAATCCTTGTGTGCGAATAATTCTTCACCTCTTGACTGAAGTAAAAAAAACAGTTACAAGGGTTACTTGCACTTGAGAGTCAATTCCTCTGTGCATTGCATTGCTTTTGCTGTTTTCTATGTATGTCTGGTTCAAATCGTCTACGTACAAAATGCATGGCACTAGCATTAGCACATGGGATTTGAAGTTTGCGAATTTTATCCCACTGCAATCTCTGCTCAACTCAACTTGTTGACTTTTCCGTCTGTCATTCTCTCACACATGAGATGAGATGAAGAGAAATTGTAATGGGAATGGGAGGAAGAAATGCAATGCAATACAAACAGTTAGTTGAACATTTTGAGTTTATGAGGATAAAGTGCAGTGCAGTGCTTAAGTGTAATGCACTAGCAATAGCAACTACTACTATCACTATGTAAACTTTTCTGTTTTAGTCTTCCGCAATTACTATTACTTGCATAATGGGAAATGAAATGTCAACTTCCGGTTCATAAGATTTTACTTCGCGAATTTTGCACAGTTTAATACTTTTAGAATTATTAATGTCCAATGTCAAATTGTAGATTACATAAAAATATAAAATAATCAGCCAGCCACTGGTCAATAATTTTGGTGAAAGATATCGGGATTTGATCGACCAAACAAATATCTCTTTTCATTGTTACTTAATAAGCTAAGCGTGAGTCTGAATTATAACGCCAAGTCATGTTACCTTACGGTTACT
>WJEZ01001430.1:0-17625 GCA_009869925.1 Thalassaphorura encarpata
CAACGATTCTAGAAATTAAAAATAGTTTCGCAGCTACTGATGACTTAACATCTACAGTTTATAATGGAACTGGAGGAATTTACATATTTGCTGGTTATGGAGCTTCAGGTGGGTCGACTAGACAATGTCAGAGGCTGAGGACCAAACGGCTCATACTTGGGTTGGGTGTTTGTTAATCGTTTATTCATGCTCTGTAATTTTTTCTTGTAGTTGAATTGTGGTCAAATAAATATATCAATTAATTGCTTTTCTTAACTTTATTTGTCTAAAAATTTTCAACTTTTTACAAAAACATCAATTCACTTTGCAGATTGAACAAACTATGCACACAACATTAGCATTAAAAAAATTAGGCTTAAACCAATAGAGAAATTTTCAAATTTGGAAACTCCTTCTTTACCATTTCAATTTCTTCTTTTCCTTTTGTTTGTTCAGTTCCAAACATTGTTGATGAAATTTGAATTTCTTTCAAGTTGGTGAAACTTTTGGCGAGGGCAATTAGATTGAAAGATTTCTGTTGAAATACAAAAAAAAATGAAATGAATCACAAAAGTGTTTACTTTGATCTAGGAAAAAATATTCCTAGAATTTCAAAAATATTTGCAATTTGCATATTAGTAATCTTACTTGAGCCACGTTGATATTGTCGAAATTTCTTCCCAAGTTTCGTCTTGCTTGTAAAACTTTGGCAGATGATATTAGTTTAATTCGTTTAATTTCTACAATATAAAAAACAAAGTTTCTTTATAACTTTTGGATTCTATACATGAAGCAAAAGCATACCAAAAAAACTGATACTGTACTTACTTGTCAATTTCTCTAATAAATTTTGATTTGGAAATCCTTCTATTACAATTCTGCCAAATTCATCTTCAGTAATTGTCTTTGTTCCATTGAAGAATAAAGTCAAATCAGACCATGCTTGACGCTCAAAACGGGAATTTCTTGGTAGATTTTCCAGGATCATTTTTGGTCTTAAAAAATATTGTGATAGTATTTGTCCTAAATAATTTTCTTCACAATCATTGATTTCAATTTCTTCAATTGTATTGGCAGCTCCATCCCCTTGAATGAATGACTGAATAAAACATCTAATAATCGAAACAATTACTAAACTTCCATCTGGAGGACCTCTTCTTTGATTGTTGATTGTAACACGGGCCAAATTTGTAAATTTTTTCCCCAATAAAATTTCAAAACACTTTTGATTACTGTCTCCGCCCAACATTCCACTTCCACAATTATTCAGAATTAAATGTTTCATATTTGGCATCTCTGATACTTCTGGGCCTGGGTCCTCATCGGGAAGCAAAGGGTCAAGACTTGTCACAAGAAAAAATCTCATTTCTAGAGTGTTGAGTATTGGAAACAAGTCAGGGGAAATGAAATATGAATCTTCTACATTAGCGTTATCTAATTTCATTTTCTTCAACGAAGGGAATTTTGGAAATGCAATTGGAGGTAAATTAGGATTTGCACCATTAGTCCGTGGTACATACAAACCAAATTCAAAATTTTGAAGTGTTTGCCAAAATGGTAAAAAATTTTGAAAAAATCTATTCATATTCCTGTAGTCTTCTGTTCGATCGATTGATCTTACTTTTAATGTTTGTAGTGAAGTTGGGAGTGGCACGGTCGATTTTTCTTCGTCAGTAGGAATTGGGACATCTGTCCATGTGTGTATATTCAGATATTCAAGATTAGGATTTAACATCTGCTTGTTCCATTCTTCAGCTCTGATGTCATTTGGTAAACTTAGCATTTTCAAATTTGGACTCTTTGCAATTAATTCCGAACAAAAATTGGCTTGGATTCTTGATAAATTTCCAATTCCTAGTGTCATAGTTGTAAATGAAATTTTTTTCAAATTTGGGAATGTTAATTCAATCAAAATCTCTTGCAATTGAATTTCTCCTCCTTCAGGAATTTCACCAACAAGTTTACAGTTTTTGAGAACAAGGTGTTTTAAATGAGATGAAATCTTCTTCAATATTTGAACAAATTGGCACAATTCTTTGAATGATATTTGTGAATAATTCATTTCCAACATTTGAATACAATTTCCACCAAATAATTCTTGCAATGATTCAATTGTTTTGGTTAAATCTTCCAATCCTCTTGAATGTACATTTTCTTCATTATCCCCATGAGCAGGAGCTGGAACTGGAACTGAGCATTCCCACTTGAGTCGAAATGGAAGAATAAGTTGAATTTTCTTCTGTTGCACTTGCGAAAAACTTATAAAATCTTCTGAATTTTTTTCTGTTAAAGTTTGTATGAATTTTGAATTATTTTTAGAAATGGCCAAAACTTGACTGTTCCATGAATGACACACAAGACGTGCGTTGAGAAGTTCATTTTTCTTTTGTAATTTCTTCAAAATTATCCTCAAAATCTGTACGGAAATTAGAATAAATAGCATTGGACATATACGAAATACGAACGAGTTTTCATAAAAGAAAAGAAAATACATTGAATGTACGCTGATTTTACCTACCTCTTCTGGAAAATTCATCGTGAAGCCACCACCGCCAACGGTTAGTAATGTATTTCGACGAAGCTAAGCTTAGGCCTAGGCGTAGGTTTATCAAAATTTCAAAATTTTGAATGTTTAAAGTAAGTTGAGAACAAATTTTGGAATTTGGAGTAAAAATTATATGCGTTCCCCTCTATTTTGTGAGTAATTTGAAGTTTTGACAAGAAAGGCGCGATGTGAACGGAACGTGAACTCGACGGGAGAAAATCCTATGATACATTTCTTTCCTTTCAAAACGAAGGAAAGACGTATTGAATAAAATATTTAGCCAGATTGAAAATTGTTGTATTATGGATTTAAGGTCAGAGGTCAATTTGACGCCATTATTACAGGGAAAAAAATCTCGAGGGAGAGAACTGATGAAACTTACAAGGAAAATATTTAAATGAGGAATAAATAAACAGAAATTGATGTAGAAAAGGCAGGGAAAAAATAGTCGCGGAATGACCAAATGTTAAGTAATCGAAATTACAAATACCTGACAGGTTTTTTTCAACAATCTACTTGATTTTACCCAGGGAAGAAACAACAGCAAAAATTAACGCATTATCAGAGAGGAATACGAAGGAAACAAAGCAATACATATTAGAAATGAGCGAATTGATTCGTCACGAAGAACAACTCTTGGAGTTTGGAGTTCATGTGGACAAAAATTAAAGAGCGTGTTTTCCTTATTGAGACGGATGAAGAGAGAGTCAGTGAGTTTTATCAAACAATGGTAAAACAGGTTTTCCCTTTGGGACCAAAGAAATCTTTGTCAATCTAGAATTTGTATTAATTAATTAATTAAGTTCATAAATGAGAATATAATTTTTTCACTTACTTCGTAAGAAATATGTGCCATTCGCAAGTACGTTTCCAATTTGAGAACAAATGGTGATGGGGATGGCAAATATTTTCCACCAAAAACTCCATGTAAAATGACTGTATCTTTAGGTGTATGACTCCATCGTTCTAATTTATCCTTTGCTAATTTATTCATAAACCATTGGAAGCCAAAATAAATTGAAATCAAAGTTAGAGCAGGGAGAATCAACCAAGAATTGCAACAAATTGCCAATTCCATTTTGTCAGAATTAACTGTTAATTGCTACACGTTTGACGCAATGATGAACTCAAATTATTGAGAATTCATGGATATTATACGAGACATTGGCATACATGGCATTTGCAAAAAAATTAATGAATTGCCTGAGATAAAGATAATGAATTAGGACCATGTGGCATTGAATTTATACCGATACCGATACTTGAGATTTTTTATGCAATTCATCATTAATTTTGTTACATAAGAGATATGCAATCTTATTCAAATTTTAATGCCAACAATTTTTCTGGAGTCAAAGTTGAGAAGTTTGTTCACAAATATAACCCGTTGAAGCAGACCAAGCCCACGACCACCAACCATACGAATAGTCTGCAGTGTTTGTGTAAACAACAAGACGATATTGAGTTCCATCCTTTGGATGATCTTGTCTCCAATTTTGATAGACAATTGGTTCTCCTGTAGAAGCCCATTTCCAAATTCCATTCTCAAAAGTCCCAGATGTAAAGAATGGAGTTGATTTGAGTTTAATTAAATTTTGTATAATCTCATCTTCCTCTTTAGTTTCAATGGATAATAATTTCCCTAAACCTTCCTCAACACAAAGTTTTTCAGTCGTGTTCCACCATCCCTATTTTAAGCAGTGTTAATAAAATTAATTAGTAACTGCATAAAAATTTTAACCTACCCTTCCTGGCCCGAGATGATATGTGGACTCAATCATTTGTCCATTGTGCCCAACATATTGAAATGTCCCAAGATTTTCAAACCCTAAAAATAAAGTAATAAAATAAAAATAAATAAAGTAATTAAAATACTTTCATTAAAAATGTGAAAGTGTGGGTTACCCAAAGTTGAAGGTAAAGATGCTCCAAAGACCAAAATTAAACAAATTGTAAAGTGTGAAATCATTATTCAAAATTAAACCGGATTGCTCTTGCTGGATGGGAATCAGTAAAATAAATTATCTAGCAATTTTGCGGCGTAATTATATAGGCAAGCCAGGTTTCTCGTTGCCACATCTGATGTTTCTCATAGAAATCATGGAAATTTTGATTTTATGTATTGAATTGTTTCTTTCTTTATTCAATTTGACAAGTTGTTTAGTCAGATGGGCAGAGAAAACGACATAATACAACGTAATAGCTCTAGCAAAGCGATTGATAATGTTATATAACCACAAATTATTAACTATCCAGTTTAAAGTGCATTAGTGTTCACCAATGAAGTTCATAAACAGTATAGAACACTTAACAACTAATTCTATTGAACTAACACAAATTGGGTGGATATTTTGTGTACTGTATTTTTATTTGCCGTCGAAGATAGAATTAGCAAGTAAAGTTGACGGCGAAGTAACGACATTTTAAGTACAGAGCTAATAAAATATTGGGAATATTTTGAAAATTTTCCGCAAATATACTAACTATGCTAGTAGCTATGCATATCAGAAAAAGATAAAAAACAGCGAGAATGCTTGAAGAATTTAGCCCTAACGGGAATACTTGAACCTTTACACCAAAACGCTCTAAGGCCTTGCGTCGGTATTTCGATAATTCTCGTTCTTCCAAAACTAGACGCCATTTTTCTGGCATTCCTGAACCAGCCAATCGCTGGAACCTTTCCTTCAATATTCCTCCATCTTGCTCCAACCACATGAAATCGATTCCAACATCAGATGACATGAAATCACTTTCTTCTCCTTTGTAGATTTTAAAATTCCCAGCACTAGGGAATTGCCGAAGTCTATAGAAAATTGTGTCTAATTCTGAATTAATCGCTACAAGTGCAGTTTTATTACATTTTAGGACAGTTGGTTCACCATCATTCAAGTTCTGAGGTTGCTCTAGCTGACTGAATAAATTTCTGTAAAGTTCTGCGTCATCGCTGGTGGAGTTTATATAAAATTCTAAAGATTTTGCAAAATGGGTACGATTGAGTGCGTATCTAACACAGTCATGAGTCATGTTGTATAGAGATAACAAAACATTTTCCAATTGACACTTGGCATATTTAACCAAATAATCAGTATTATGTGGAGTATAAATGGAATAATTCTTCAAAGCAAGTTCTTGAAAGTTATTAATCTTTTTGGGTGGAGTTGGAACCGTAAGATCTTCAACGACAACTCCTTTGTAAGCATTCGTGATTGTAATCATGACCAAAAGAAATGAGCCAATAATCCAGGTCAATTCTGGTATTTTAAAGAACTGTTCTTCACTCAAGCTCATCCCTTGTTCAACTAACGCTGGTAAATGGATGAAAGGAATGGAATAATTTTCCATACCTTTAGTGCGGAATACAAAATACAGAAGAATTCCAGTGATGACATTAAAAATAATTAAAGTCGTCCATAGGTTGGATTGAAAAGGTTTCAAAAATGCGTAGAAGGTGAACCGTTCTTCAATACCATCGCAAGTTAGGAAATTAAAGCTAATTGTATGGGATTTGATTGAATAAGACCCAGATGTCCTTGGCCATTTAACCTTTGAATTCATGTCAGCCATTTTGATACTCCAATGAATACATGTTGTAAAGTGCTTAGTTGTCGTGTTGAATCCTTCATGGAAAATAGTTGAATTTGGAAACCCATAAAAAAGTAGTGATAGAAAAGACAAATGCCTTAGTCTTGTGTCACTTTTTACCTTCTTGTCCTTTGATATCAAAATATACATCTGACCAAATTGAATCAGTAGAACATTGACTATCCTCCGGATCCACGGATTTTACCAAAAATTGACTTGCTAGACGGATTACCGCTTCCCGATAAATTTGGTTAATAACCTCTGTAGAATTCCATGTCCATGGATGCCCAATTTTGTAATATTGATTGGTAAGAGTCCCTGTGGAACTACAGATAAGTCCAACTACTGACCTTGACCTTGCCTCTGGTTCATTGTAGTTGTTATTCTCAGTATGGAAATAAAATTTATGAAATCCTGATGCACGTGACCAGTCACAAATGTTGTCTCCTACAAGATATTTCGATTCCTCATTTTGGAAAATAAAATTTGTATGGACTTGTGATGAATATCGAACTGAGTCTCTGAAATCTATAGCTGGGTGAAAATTAATGAATGTTTCGGAATAATCATCCAAATAAGCTTTGTTTAATTCATAAAGTCTTTGTTTAGAAATGTTTGGTGGCACATTCACAAAAAGAGCTACGCAAGTATGGGATCGCCATAATAAACTTGAAAAACTTGGCTGAAGATAGATATTCTCAAAAGAAACCTTAATCTGACTGACAGCTGCTGAGGGAAGAAGTTGTTTCCGAATCAAAAAAATTTCCCCTGTTAGAAGAATGGGGTAATCAAGGGCGATTAGATCAGGAACTTGACTCGTTTCACTGTTAGTATCAAGAATCACAATTTCTTTCAAACAATTCTGATAAGGATTAAAATATGGGTTAAAATCCAGAAACGTCGTGTCTTTCATTTCTATTGTTCGACTGTTCGGACAAGTTATCAAAATCAAAAGAATTTTAGCACCAGATGTGGTCCAAGCCCACACCATGTTTTATTTCAATTTATTGCAACGTACAGGTTCAAATGCTAGGATTCTACTAATATTCTAGAACGCTCTAGAAATTCTGATTTGCTATGGGATTTAACAAGTTTAGTGCGCAGTTTAGGGACAATATCTAAAAACCATACCACGCAAAACCTAATGATTAATGAGGTTAGCTCCTAAGGGAGACGAGGAGGATTAGGTATAAAATTTCGCCTTGGATTTAGTATCTTATCACGCGATAGTAATAGCTACTACCTAGAAAATATTGACCTAATTTTGAAAAAAATGTGTGTGTATGTATGATGAATATCTGACAGAGTCAAAATGGTCATCAAAATCGAATCTTTTGTAAGTTTTGATAGTCCTAGAGTAATCATTCAAATAATAATCGTGTAAATCCTCAAATCTTTCTGCAGATAAATTTTCTGGTATGTTCACAAAGAGAGTCATACATGTGCAAGTAAGAAGATGATGAGAGAAATGAGGAACATCTCGGTCCTCAAAATTTTTCCTGTTGTTAAAATGATGGGGTAAGCAAACGGGGATACATCAGGCAATTTATTCAGAAGCACAATTTCTTTTGAACAATTTTGATAAGGATGAAAATATTGGTTGAAACCCAAGCGTATTTCCTTTTCTTCTTGTATTCCTGAAGTTATCTCAACGCAAAGTACACCCTTGAGCAATAACAAGAAATTGAAACGTAACACATGCAGTTGTGAGTGTAGCCGATGCCATGTCTTACGTAATGTGTAGATTTACAATTCAACACGAAAGGTCATAAGAAATTGAGACTTAGAATGATATGAATTAAAATCTTGTATTGTGATGTAAAATGTGTAGTTGGTACAAGATAATGTCATAAAATATTTTGTATCTTCGTGTGTATGTTTGACTATTCCATGTCAAAGTAAATCTCCCTTAGTGTCTAGCGTGACCGTGAACCCCACCCATGAGAATAAAATGAAAAATCGATGGATGAGTAAGTATTCATCCTTGACCTGGACGAATTATTTAGTTGTCCATTTTTCGCTTGGGCAGAATAGTTACATGTTCACGTTGAACCTTGATAATCAAATTCTCAACTTAGCGTGCTCAGATTTTGCCATGTTTTAAGATAAAATAAATTTATTCTTTAGTATTCAAGCATAGGAGCTGAAAATAAGTTAAGGTACGTGTTAATAATGTATTACAGGTTTTATATATTATAATAATTTGGGCTAGTCGAAATTATATAGTTCGTTCGATTTACTAAATCATATCGCTGACTGTACTACGAATCTTTACAGTATTCGGACAAAATCACTAATAAATTACACGTATGAGTCTGTCAATTCTAAGAGTAAATGTTCGATATAAGTTCTAGTTTATTTTGTCTGCCATTACTCATAGCAAATATTCGTACATCTTTGGCGACATCAATTCTGCGTTGACATTTGAAATTCATACATTAACTTCGGCTGGGCTTGCATATCCGTTTTCACCGTCTGGTTTCCATCGCACAACCATCGTCTGTTCAGAATATTCAAATGATTAATTAGATTTTATTAATTTTAGTCATTCATCGAGTCAAATTCTAAGGAAATTTTGCATACGCTTGATACACATTTTACGAAACGATATTTTTATCTAATTTTGAGTAATGTTTTGGGGCCCATTAGATAATATATAGTGCTCTACTTTTGATTTCATGCTTCTAAATGAGTTACTTAGAAGTTTTATGCAAGGCTACCTGTAATATTCATTTCATAAGCCAAAAAATGTATGTAATTTTCAATTTTAATTAATAGTTTAATGCACTTGATAGTTTTATATATTTGTAAATGCAAAAAACAAGTGACAGGAGGCATATACCATGCAAAGCGATTCAGAATCTAACGAATTTGGCATACTAGTAAAAAATATTATTGGAAAAACCTGATTAGCTTTAAGCAATGAAGAAGGCAGGGAAAAGTGATCCAAGCATTTTAGTGCTGTGCTCAGCATTGGGATTTGACTGGGGACACTTGAGCAAATTCTTGACGATCATGTCCTTCTTTGACATTTTGTTCGTTTCCAATCATGCTCACATTAAAATTTTGATTGGATGATGGAGTGTCAATGCCAATTGCAGAAGTGCTGAGTGAAAGGGGCAACAAAGGTAGTGCAGGTGCAAGGGTAGTCGTAGTAGTGCCATTGTTAGTGGGGTGACCTTTGTCACTAGTGCTATTACAAAGTGCTTCAACCACATGACCTTTCTTATCGTGAGGTGGAAATATAGTTAAGCGATGATGCTGTTCTTTGATTACCGTCATACTCGTGGGGCCACAAGAATATTCTCCTTGATAGCCCGGCTTCCCAGTACAAGCTGTTCGACAGAATCTTCTCCTAAGGACTGTAATGACTTCCCCATTGCAAAAACAGTATAGAAGGGATACGAATAAACCCTTTCATCAAAAAAGAAAGTATTTTTCTATTATTAACACCTCCATAGGTTTGTGTTATTTTAATTATTATTACCTGCAATGAGAGGGAAACAGCAGAGACGTATTCGTAAATAATCTCACCGTCCGACCCCGGTTCAGGACGAAATGGAGTGAGCAAATAATTGAGTCCAAGTAATGGGATCAATATGAGAGTTGCTCGAGCCGCCTGTAAATTAGAAAAAAGAGGGAAATTGTTATTTTCTCAAGATCTGGAGCTTCCCTACATCCCTACCTCACTTTTCGCAAGATTAAAAGAAATAATCAATGAATGATGAAGGAAAGGAATGTGTATCTGAGAGAGATGGAAAGTGCTGAGTGTTTACCTTACGAAGGGCAACATGATTATCTGCTGAAGCGGATTCTCTTCTCTGCACAATGGATTGGCTCCTTTGAGTATGTTTTAGTTTTGTGAGTAGGACGCGCAAAATATTGATAAGAAATGCCAAGCTGCTGATGAGACAGATGCCAACTGGGACGTTTAGAAACCATCTCCATTTGGACTCACGGATCATGCATCTGAGAATTCATAAAAAATGTATTCTTTTCATTTCCCATAAAACAGATCTCAAAAGGAAAATCTCAAAAACTCAAGTGTACACTTGAAATATGAACTATAAAAATATCGAAAAATATCACAAAGGTATACGAAACCCGTACACACAGGATTTTACTTTCACATCAAAGAAATAAGGATCGCATAATGCATGGATGAATTAGGATTTGGCCTTTGTTGCAAATTCTCTAAAAACTCACTCAATGCTTTCCGCTGGATCAGCAAATCGGAATATTGCATAGAGTCCGACTGGAATGGAAGGGCAGAGCCATCCAAAGAATGCAAATCCCCACAGTAGTTTGGACTCCACTCGAGTAAATGTAAATACTATGAGTGTATGAAGATAGAAGCCTTCACAAAACATCCAGAAATAGTTTGCAACTAGGAAATAATGGACAAAGATGTGGATTGTTCCACACCAAATCTGTACAAGGAAAAAATAGTATGCAAAAATGAACCAATGCAATAAATTTTTTCATAGACACATTTCAATGTAAAAATTTATCACATACAAAATTAGTAGGATCTCCTGTCACCTCCGGATGAATAATAACTCGGTAGTAAAGGAGCCACAAGAGATTATTAATAATGAAGGAGACGAAGAGATGTTTGTGAATCCGAACCCGAGTGCACTCCAGACAACTGTCAAATCATAAAATCAAATCATTAATCATTTCACCGGACAAACTCTGCGCCAGAAGGAAAGAATGAAAATGATGAGGGAGGAAAAAACACTTTCTCCTTTCTTTCCCCTTGTAATTTGCTCCCCGCCGCCTTGAATGAGATTGAAATGGATACTCATCAATTTTTTCCTTTACATTCTTTATACAACCTGGCGTGAGATTCAGACTCATTTGCTTGCTGGGAAATAAGGTTTGGTGTCTGAATATAGAAACACTTGTATATTTTCTAGCTAGCAGGATATCTTGGCATGTAATTTACATGTAATCATAGTGGAAATGATGCTAATATTTTGTTACAGCTGGATACGAGGAAATAAATGCGTTCTCCGAACCACATGGACAAAGTATTCATTTATCAATTTAGGGTGACCTGGTGTACTTTGTCTGAAATTTTTAGACAAGAAACTAAAATTCATTTTTGGCCAAATTTAGTCTCTCATGCTGCTGCATTTGGCTACAAGCTTCTATAAACCACTTGCGTTTTGTAATCTATCATCATTAACCTCAAATCTTTCCATAGATTTCTAAAAAGTTGATTTTCATTGAATTTCAGTTGTAATCATTCGACGCTTTCACCCCTTAAACCTTGTTTTACAAAGTCAAAAAACCCCAAAGAATACAAATCAAAAACTTTTCCCACAAATGTAGCAGTCAACTTTTGAAAGAGGAAAAAACCCAAAACAACAAGACCTAAGTGTGGCGTGACAAGACAGAGGGAGACCAAATTGCCACATTTCCCCTTACCGGAAAGAACAGAAGATAAAGAGTGAGATGATTAGAGCACAGACAGAGATGAGGTAGCCGACTTGCTGAATGGCGAGTACAGTCTGTCGCCTCTGAAACAAACAAAACAATGAGACAAAGTTTTAGTAGGTGAGTCTCGAGTCCTTCTGCCGCCGCGCCGCTTGCTCTGTAAATATTTACTAAATCTTTTCTCTGTGCCTATGCGTGCTCCCACCAATTTCCTTTCTACTTTCCCCAAGGGAGGAACAAAACAAGGAAAGGCAGCGATTTCACTTGAGTCAAAAAGCAACAGGGTTCCTTCCTTGTTGCTGTACAGCGTGGACTCAAAGTGACAATGTTCTAGCAAGCATAGTCTTTTCAACATTTTAGTTCTTACGTCTTGACTGGTGCGACGCCATGCCATGCAATAAACTTTTGTCTTTTTCCGTCAGCCAACTTTGGTCACATTTAATAACTTTGTCGCCTACCCGTGTAAATAATAGATTTTGGACTTGACTACCAAAAAACCAAAAGAAAAGGGATTGGCAAACATCTTAGAAGGGAATCCTTATCACACAGACTATTTATTTAATCAACAAAGATTTGGCGATTGATTAAATAGAAACTACAGAAGGGTTCAATCCAATAAAGTCGGCCAGCAAGTACTTGTATTGGATTTGGTGAAGAATTCTTTAATCTGAGCCAACTACAATGACGCACGACGCCATGCCGGGCAACTCCTTTACCTCCGCCCTCCTGTTATCTTTTGTTTTCGTCTCTCAGAGAAAGTTAAGTAGCCTAGCTTGAATACCTAGCTTTAGGAGAATTCCATTTTAGGTTCTGGGCTCTAATTGAAAAAATTCTTTGTCCCATGCTGTGTCACTCATTCAAATTACAATCACGATACAACAGCGCAACAGGGTTAAATCCCTCAGCCTTGATTGGAGGTTTTGTTTGGCCACAACCACAACCATTGAGTCATTCAACAATTTATGAGTGGGATTAAGCAGCTTCGGAATTTTATAGACTAAGACTAAACCGACAATGAAACTTCGTCTTAGCTAACTCAACTTTGAAAGTCTTGCAGTTAAATCCCTCAGCCTTGATTGGAGGTTTTGTTTGGCCACAACCACAACCATTGAGTCATTCAACAATTTATGAGTGGGATTAAGCAGCTTCGGAATTTTATAGACTAAGACGAAACCGACAATGAAACTTCGTCTTAGCTAACTCAACTTTGAAAGTCTTGCGTCAGTCCCCTACCTGCCTTGCTGCCCAAGACGAAGAGAGAAAGTTCAAGAAATTTTTATTTATTATTCTTTGGGCGTTCGTTCCTAAACATTTTGGATTGAGGTAGGCTAGCTACTTGCCACAGGCCGCAATACATGGTCTTTAGTGTAATTCGTTCTAAGATGAGTGATCTACTTGGGGTTAAAAGAGCTCCAGGAGGGCTATATAATGTTACAATACATTATGATGCTTTCACTCTATTCAACCAAGACCAAAAACAGAACATGTCCGGGGTTTCTAATGAGGTCAATCTTGGCACGACTGCAATACTTTGTCATTTCCCCACATTTTTTATTATTATCAGAATCTAGCACTTGCAAGCCAAGCAGAATGGATTCGCCTTCGCACTTTCATTAACCCTCATCGTATGTTATTATTACTTTACTTTCTTTGTCCTTCTTGGCCCAAGTTTTAATATCTGATATTGGCACTACTACTGGCTAAGATTTTAGGTCAAACTTGCAAAGCCTTTTTAGGATTAGCCATTGGCCTTGTCAGCAAATAATTTAGGACGGCGAGATAAAAGGAGCAAGTTTTTGAAATCCGGACACGTCAAAAGAAACTGCAGAGGAGTTCTGCTCAACTAAATGAACTGAGTTGGAAAAGAGGGGACTTAGTGCTTAAGCCATGGCTAAGAGTGATTTCAAATCCAAAGACTTAAACAAACTTTATTATTAACTTCGGGCACATCACATCACATCTCTTTTGTGGGTGTGGGTGTTATAACACGTTCTGCTTTTTCCCTGTTCTTACATACAAGGTTGTTATTTTTGAATATCTGCAATTTTTGACAGCTCGGAGCTACATTTTAGAGCTGAGGTCACTAAAGGGTCAATCCAATACACTCAAGAACAATTTCCGGCTTACCGACATTCCCACCAAAGATATCATATCCTGTTTGCATTTTATGTAATGTACTGCCTGAGGCTATGACCTGAATTTTATATAGAAAAAGTTGGATGAATAGATTTTGGAACAAATTCGGACGAATAGCTCTTCATCAACGGGATGGATGGATTTGTGTGACTTTTGCTTGGGATAGGATCTCAGGATGCCCGTCGCTTTTTACTTCACTCCACTACTTGGAGGAAATTCCATTCAACTGATTTCCACTCCATCGCCCTCATTCCTTATCAACTCTCGCCTACATTTGCTTGCAAAGTGTCAAAGAAAAGTCCATCAAAGTGAGGAAAATATTTTTATCTACCTACTTTGAGAGTTTTGGGTAGATTTTTTAACTTTCACCTGCTCCCACTTCCTAAGCTCTTATTCCCATGTGCTTTGCCGTGCAGCTTCTTCACTTCAGTTTCGATATGACGCAATCACTGGACCGAAGGAAAGAAATGAGGTTTGATGGAAGGAATAGAAAGAAAAAAAGTTTCTCTCAATTGAAATAATAAAATGAAAAGTAGCAAGTAAGGCAAGGCTAGGTGAGGTAGGTTCTTGGAGTTGAGGCGAGATTCAAATGGAATAACAATGAGATAGACAGAGAAATCCTCGGCCGTGCTTTTGCTTTCCCCGTGTAATCTTGAAAGGATTCACATGGAATGAACTATTGAGAAAAATTGAGTGCATTCTTCCGTATACCCTTCTGTCTCTGTCTGTCATTCTTAAAATGCACGAATGGATGAAAAGAATTATTGAAAATGACTTTATAAACGAAGGAGATACATTGGCTGAATACCGAGTATCCTGTATTCCAATTCCAGGTAGTGTAGGGTAAAAGTGCTTGTAGCATTTAAATTCAAAAATTCAGATTCAATTCGTTTTGAAAGTAACTATAAAATCTAAGCTATTGCGTTCTCAGAGGAAAAATGCAAAAATTCTTATTTTTGTCATGTTTTAGATTTGGGAATTGTATCATCTCAATAAAAAAATTTCAAGATCTAAGAAACAATTTATCAGATTTTGACTGCCGTTTATGCTAAAAGTTCATTTATACTTTATACGATAAGATTTTATATAAAATTTATAACAAGAAACTTGCTCAGATTCTTAGGAAATTTTTGAATACATGAATAGAACGTATTGGCTAATATAATGTGTTTAGTATAAACTGCATTCGTAATGTACAAATGCTTTCAAAAGCGAAAGCATTCAAAGCTTTCATTAAATAAGATTTGTGCACTGAACAAATCAAACTACTTACCTCCAAATCCTGAAAGTCAATGCAAGTTGTATAGTTGGACCAAATTACTTTTGATTCAGGGTGATGGAACCAAGTTCCGTCGGGGAGGCATTCTTTGTGACCGAAACCTGAAAATTTTAAATAAACCTTTTCAATTGGAGCCTCGACTTGTGAAGTGAAAGACTTTCCAATATTACGTTAACATTTTTCTATAAAAAATTAATTTAGCTATCACAAAAATCTAAATCAAATCTAATTTTGTTACATATGGTATTTTCTATTTTTAGATTCACGAATGAGGTAAAAATTTTGTATATGATTAGTATATCGAATTCGTAAGCCTATTTGTAGAAGGCACAAATTCAGACGTCAGGAGTTAGTCAATAAAATGTCCCTGAAGTTTAAGTGAGCGTATAGCGTTAAATAGTATTGGTTCGTGTCACCCTGAACTCTTTAGAAAATATCTGACTTTTCGCTTGATTAGTTTTTCATTTTCTTTCGATCCGTGGATTTTAAAAATTCATGTCTTATATCCTATTTGCCGAACTTCAAAAGTTTTTTTCCTTCATTAATTTAATATTTGATTAGCTGTTCTGTTCCAAACCTTAAGGCGACTAGAATCTTTCAGCCCGCCTAAGCATATGCTTTGCTTTCTCAGACTTTCCCAGGAGAATTCATATCAAGAGTTCAAGATCAATTTTCCAGATTCTCTCTGAATGCCTATGACATGACATGACCTTATTAGATTTTTCCTTAATATAAATTATACTCCAAAATATTCACTACAGGAATCTATTTGTTTATGTACGTTTGCAATTAGTCAAAGAAAAATTCCACTTCAACATTTCGTCATTGATGACCTTGTACGCTCAAGCTATAGCAAGGAATACATACGCCTTCCTTACAAGAAACCCTAATTCAAATGATGGAAGATGAATTTGATTTAAAGTATGAAGAAGAGCATCAAACAATTAGCCTGGAGCACGTCCCACTTTTAATTAATCCGATTTTCATGTACTACTCTCCAACAAACATGTCACTTTATTCCCAGCTTGAGCCTACACCTACATCCAAAGGAATTAATGCTCCTGCCCTAAGCGAATCTTATCAATATGTTAATTAAAATCAATATTGTTTCTTTAACATGGCACAGGCACACGGTTCACGTTTCATTCGAAACGTTTTGGAGGAATTCAACTCAGATGCAACGCAACAAGTCGATCTACCTACAACGAGAAGAATCACGTTCGCTTTTTCTTTCAACTCGTTTAATGGGCTAGCTCAGGCTCAGACACTTTTTCTTATAAATACTTTCAACTCGGATAGGAAAAATTCAGATTAGCTTGCGATTCAGATTACCGTGCCGGGAATGGGTGAAGAAATTCTGCATGCATGTCTACCTGAACGAATGCTCGCTCGGTTCGCTATAGGCTATACAGCAGCCATAATGAGTTATCTAGGCGTATCAGATTTTGTGATTAAAAATCCAATTTATTTTATATGATCCGCAGAGCTAAGCTAACGAAGGCTGTTTCTGACAAGACAAGGCAAAACAGGAACTGAAATTCGGTTGTTCATTTTTTCTGACTTGTTGGAATTGAGAATGCTAAGGCATTTCAGCGGAGCAGAGCTAAGCTAACGAAGGCTGTTTCTGACAAGACAAGGCAAAACAGGAACTGAAATTCGGTTGTTCATTTTTTCTGACTTGTTGGAATTGAGAATGCCAAGGCATTTCAGCGGATTGATTTCACGGACTGAATATTTCATCATGACATGTTTTCAGTTTTCCCTGTCAAAGTCAAGAATAAAGGCTTCGCATTCGCTTTCTCACTGAATTTCATCATAACTCTAAAGGGGTCAATAATATTAAATTCTTGGCTTTGAGGAGTCGAAAGTCCAAGTAGAATTTATGCGATGTATTGAAATGCCAGAATTCAGAGCAGCGGAGGTGACAGTGGGATAAATGCCCGAATTCAGAGCGGCGGAGGTGACAGTGGGATGGACTAGGGTTGGCTTAAGGCTTTTGAAATCTTCTTCAAATGCTTTCTTCATAGAAGACAAGACATTCCACTGATCCGGATCCATCCTTTGTGACTCTCCTTCTACGTTATGTCACGTCACTCAATGATGATGATAGATTGCACACCCTGGGGAAAGTTGTGTTGTGAAAGAGAGGTTTTAGCCGAAGCTGTAATAATACAAAGGAAGACCACGGTACTACGGATGCCGCAAGGGCAATGGGGTTATGCCAGGCAAGTCGCGAAATCGTTTATAATCTTTAGAGTCATCTCGTTTTCATGTGCCCCACCCTTCTGGATGGACTATGGAGTATAAAATAAAATTCCAAAATTTCTGAGCCTTTGTTTTGACTACAGTGCACGTAGCTTGGTTTACACAAACAGATCACATTCGTTGGTTTTTATAATAATTTGCGGCAGACAATGGGGAATTGTTGAGATTCCAACTTCCAACATGCCACGCTGCTAAAACCAAGTTATTTTTCACACTTTGGCTCCAGGGTGCCCAGAATTTGTATTTTGCATGCAAACTCTATGCAACAATGTTGACAATAACACATTATTGTTCAGTTCGGGAAATAAGATAGGAATTTTAGTTAATACAGTCAGTCCCATTTGAATTTTTCGGGTAGAAAAAAAGATTCCGCAAAGAACCCTAGGCAAGGGAACTA
>WJEZ01001431.1:0-17625 GCA_009869925.1 Thalassaphorura encarpata
AAAAGCATTGACACAAGGCCTGGGAACCCAGAGGTCACAGGGGATATCCTCACAACCACAAATATGATAAGCAAAACTAAGAAACAGGTGTAAGAGCCAATGATCCAACTAATTGTTTTGCTCACGCCTTGAGCTGCATCAAATCTTAGAGTTTTGAGTGCCCTATGCAGAAATTAATCTGTGATGCCGAAGCCAAGGTCAAAGGTGAATAATTATTGTACTTACTCTGGCCAGAAATTGAAATAGCTGGCTACAAATTTTTTCCTAAGAAAAAAATTCCAATTCGCAACATTTATATGAAACAAACATGAAAAAAATATGACGAGAGGGGCAAGATTTCTTTTGAAAATGTAAAGTTCTTCTGCCCTCGTCGTCTGAGGATCTGAGCTTGTAACACCGCCCTTTCTTTGTCTTGGAAAATTCATTAGAAGACCCATACAATTGCAGGAAATTATGATGGAAATGATTGCGATAAAAATTTGAAGGGCAATGAAAACAATTGCTGGGACTGAGCGAGGTTGATACGAAAATACATAAGTCTCATCCTTAGTCTTAGCCTTGGTTAGTTGGATTGGAAACCTTGAAAATATTTTGGCAAATAGTAGAAATGGACGTAGTGCATTGATGTAACCTTGAACGTAGCTGTTCAGTTCTTCCTTCACAGCAGAATCTTCCTCCGACTCCGATGCAGTTTCTGATTCCGAATTGGCTATTGGCGGAGAAAAGATTTTTATTTAACGAAAAATCATCATCGATTCAGTAAATTACTTGTTTTTTTTTATCTTACTCGGTTTTTCGCTTTCCGTGTCTGCAGTTGTAGTTCCAGCCATACCGAAAGATTAATTTAAAGTATTAAATGCTAGACAGGAGGAGTGATGCTTAAAAAACTTTTTTCGCCAATGGCCAATATAGTGATTGTGCATACTCGTGTCTGAGCAGGACTCATACATATTCTTGAAGATCAATGTGAAAAAATAGTTACAAAGCTAAAGCTTGTTTTATACGAATGTTTTTGACATTTTCATAGTAACATAACGTAGCTAGTAATTTTAAGCATTGATCTTTGAGAAAAAAGCTAATGCCTGAGTTAATTACTAAATTTTACAAATATGACTAAAATTAAGCCAGTTAGATCAGTACTACGTATTTAGTAGAAACAAAAGGAATGTAAAACTTTATTAGTCTTTTATACTTGGAGAATGTCTAGACTGTGAAATATAAATCCGGAGTCGAAATAGTCCCCAGCAAATTACAAGATGACCTATGCCAGCACAGAGCAAGGCGACAACGACTGCCAGTGCAGCATTTCCTGGAGAATTTTTCCAATCGATTAGTGGATAAATGGCTTCTTTTCCTACTCCGTAGTATCCTCCCGCAACTTCATACAGAATTCTATTTACAAAATTAGCAAAGCTAAGTTAAAGTGTACAGATATTTTTTTATACTAAAACTTACGTGAAAATACCATAGGCTAAACCAAATAGGACTGGGAATATGAAATGAGTTCTTTTAATAGGAACGGCAATTATCATAAAATCCAAAAGGGCTACAACGGAATTTGATGCATGGACCAAATAGTTGTTCACAACTTGACAAGTCGAAGCATCGGGACCTTAAAAAACAAGGTACACATATCAGGCATTAAATTTGGCAAATTTTAGACTACGGTGCACTTACTTGGTTCATATAAAAAAGCCCAATAGCCAATGGTCACGACGTAAGGAATCACGTTCACAACATTGATAAAAATCCAAATGAGTTTTTCCAGAAATCGTACCTTTGGCTTTTGATCCTCATAGACAGAAAAAGCGACATCATTCTGTCGCCACAACCGAACCCATATAATATCAATAAAGTACAGTGCAGCGTAGATGGCTTGTGTATAAAATGTTAAATTTGTCAAATAAATAAAATAAATCGAGAGCTCATCTCGACAAGTCATTGTTGAAATGATGACACCAATAAAATAAAGCAAATACACAGTCCGGTATAAAATGTACTTGATGGAGGTTGTGTTCATCTCCCGGTAGCCAGGTTCGAAATCTTCCCACTGGAAGAAATAAACAAATCTAATTAATTGTATGAACCTCTGAAAAACATGATTTTCTTACCTCGCTTTTCCAAAAATAAACTTCACTAATCCCATTGAGATCAAAATCATTTTTGAATCTTTGAAGAAGGTTCGGCTGTTTTAGAAACATTTTTACTAACTGAGAATGTCAACCACACCTTCACTAAATTCTACACACAAGTAGAAGTGCATAATACTAAATTTGTATTCAATTTGTCCTTCCTGCCGGATAGGCCAAATTTGCCATGCCGTGCTTGTGCCAAATAGATTAGGCATAATTATCACCTGACAATAGCTTTATATCATAGTTAATCATTACCATATCAGAATTAACACTGCCTATCAGCTGAGTTTCATTTAAGTATTACGTAACGCATTGCATCGCAATGTATTGACTTTGACTGACTCATACGCACGGGTAGGCTTAACACGGCATTGGACACGAAAAAGTATGCAAAATAAGTATGCTTTCTTTAATAACCATCCGAATGCGACTTGTGGTCTCAATCCAAAAAGAAATTTGATTACGACCAAAAGATGAGACTGTTGCGGTAGCGGTGTACTATCGAATCTGATATTACGGCCAAATAAACCTTAGCCTTGCTTAGCTATTGTCTGATACTCATGTCCATTTACTATTAGACAAAAATATTCAGTTCATTTAACTGTATCACAGCTGTTCTAGGCTAAAATGAAGTTCACCAGAATTTTTGAAGTCCTTTTACTAGTGACCATTTTGGTCACGATCGTTGCATCGATTAAATTTGGTAAGGAACTTAAATAATTTCACATTCTTACGTCATTTTAGTGCTGGAAGGTGTAGATTACACCTTTTCGTTTGGACATTATTAATTCTTTACATGTGCTAACTAAAACAATTAAGAATCGTTCTCGTTCTCGTGAATAATTTAAATCGTTCGTTAGGTCGTCCTCAAGACCCAACCAATGAAGGAGAGATTCTTGCCCCAACTGGGGTTTACGTTGTGGCACCTGGAGAAAACTTTATGGACACATTTAACAAAATCAGACAACGAAGATTCACATAAGACAATATGCAAGACAAAGTGTTACAGGTTGGCTCTCAAAAATTGACTTGCAATTTAAAACGACGATGAGCTGAGTTTACTATGTAATAAATATGTATGAAAGTGAAAACTCAAAGCGACCACGAGTTAGTCATTTATTTTGAATATTTTCTTTTTTGGCAAACCTTGGACTCCCTGAAATATTTCACAATATGCATATACACTAATAAATTANATGTAATAAATATGTATTAAAGTGAAAACTCAAAGCGACCACGAGTTAGTCATTTATTTTGAATATTTTCTTTTTTGGCAAACCTTGGACTCCCTGAAATATTTCACAATATGCATATACACTAATAAATTATTGATAAAATTAATGAATTTTAAAATTATTTGCATAGTTAAAGATTGCAAGAAGAAATTAGCAATTCAGTCCGTCCACTATGGAAGTGGCAGTGGCGGTGGCTCAGTTAAAGCTTGCGGTTAACACTGTCACCGACTGATTACTCACAATTCTCAGAGTTAATTAACAACCAATGTGCGTATTAAGCATTGCATTTCACTTCCACGTTAGAAACATTACAAAGAACTCGAATCAATAAATAGTCATACAGATTTTGAAACTCAGCTTTAAATCATGAAGACTCTTACGTACATAATCTTCGGCTCACTTTTAATTTGGGCAATTCTGATCACATTGTCAAATGGTAGGTTGTCAAAAATTTGTTAATTCTATAAACAAAGTTTTTCGCTAATAATTTTTTCAACATTATTTTTTAGCTCAATGCTGGGTGGAGTCAGATGAGGAAGGAAATCCCGTTACACAATGCGAGTCTTTGGAGGACCCAAACTGTTACACAGATCCAGAAACTGAGACAGAAGTTTGTTCTTAGTCCGTCGTAATTAAATATAGTGAATTCTAATAAAATGAAATACATCCAAGTAATTCCTCAATTTTTGTTAACTGGTTGACTGGAATAATAAAATTCAGGATATAGGATAACACTAATTTGAATAGAATGGTGGGGTAGCTTTTGGGAGTTTTTGTAAACAGATCGACCCTATTGTATAAAATTTCCTGAACATTAGTCACAAAAGTTATCCGTATTCGTTTTTCGCATCTGGTCTACTGTTTATTTAAAAACGCAATCGCAATTCTGACATGAATTGTGCCGCATGCAAATTCTGGATCTGTCAGACGTACAAAGCGTATGCTTCACAACACAGCTCTGACATTGAACTTTGAATAAATTATTTTAGTCATGAAAATTCGTCCGATTTCCGTGCACTTTGCATTCTATATAAACCAATATACTTTTACTGTGTCTTATTGCGTTGACATTGACATTCGCCTCGCAGTCAATCGAAATTCTAGTATTTACCCCACAAATAAATTAGGCTCAAATAGTTTAAACGAAACGGACACCAAAGAAATAGGTACAAATAAATCAAATTCATTTACGCTGAATTAGGCTCATACATTTGTACGAAAGCTCGTAATAATTTTCATTCGTAGGCAACATTACTTTGCCATGAAAATGCAATGGAAATTTATGACGATTTTAGGAATTTTGACAATCGAAATTCTAGTATTTACCCCACAAATAAATTAGGCTCGAATATAGTTTAAACGAAACGGACACCAAAGAAATAGGTACAAATAAATCAAATTAATTTACGCTGAATTAGGCTCATCATACATTTGTACGAAAGCTCGTAATAATTTTCATTCGTAGGCAACATTACTTTGCCATGAAAATGCAATGGAAATTTATGACGATTTTAGGAATTTTGAGTTACGGGCTTCTGGTCAATGGAAATGAGGTAAAACAGTATGAACAATAATTTTTAAAGATTATCCTAATTTTTTACTTCTTGGTTTTTCTCCTAGGTCAAAATCCCTCCTTCCGGAAAGGACGTCCGGCAAGAACGATTTTTCTTTAGTAAAACTTAAATTTTAAATTTGTAAATTTCATAAAAATGTAAGAGCTTCTGTTTTATTTTTAAAATTTTCAGATCTCCCATTTTTCTCCAGCCCTTGGATCCCACTTCCTTGGCTCGTTCGACCTGGCGCATCTCCGACGTCAAATTCTGACTCAGCTTGCCCAGCATCCACCGTCGCTGCTGAAAAACTCTGTACTTGTGGAACAACATTTTGTCTGACAGGTCAATATTGCACATCCGTAACGGCCTCGACTTGTTCCAGCCTAGGCGTTTGTGGTACTACAGCAACTACTTCAAATTGCCGCTGCGGAAGTAATTCAGTCACCTGTGTCAGGGGTCAAACTTGTGCTGCAGCTACTTCCACTTGTACTCCAGCAGTTTGTGATGCGACTGCAATCGCAACTGCTCAATGTATTTGTGGAACTGCAACCTGTGCCCTAGGAGAAATTTGTACTCCATCCATCAACCGTTGCACGTCACCACAGAGTTGTACAAATGCAATTGTAGCCCTTGTCCCTTGTCTTTGTGGAACGGCTGGGATCGCTAGATGTACTGTGGGACAAACTTGTACTACGGCTACGAGTACTTGTTCGTAAAATATCAAAATTCACATTTTTTAGAGTATTATGTAAATATAAATATTTGTTCAATTTATATAAATGAATTCTGTTCACGCCTTGCCTTAATGCAGTGTGTGTCTAATGACTAGATTATTTTTAACGGATTTTTTGGACAAACTGCTGCATTCCATACCTCAGCGATAATGGTGCCGACTGATCACTATATTAATGACGTGATTATGATTAAAATTTGATAAGCAGACCAATAAAACAAAAATCATTTCAAACTTAAACACCATATTTATCTTCAAGTTCATTTTCTCAAACTTGAACAAAATGAAAACGGCAGCATCACTTTTCGTCGTCCTCGTCTCCTTTTTCGCTCTGGTTAGATTTCAACAAAATCTTAGAATTTTTAATGTAAATTATAATTTTGCTGGTTTTCTGGCAATTTACAGGTAAATGGAGCTACACTGAAAAAACGAGCTGTCATGGACTCAGTTTGTAAGTTAAGGAAGGAATACTGGTGATTTATGTAGTGGTAATTAATTTTGTGTATTTTTCAGTGAACACTGGAGGACAGCTGACTGCGGGACTTTACAGTGGTGTGTTTGGAGAGTCAGCCTTGGTTGAACAATGCAAGAACGCCGGGTATCTCAATACGGGAAAAGAAAGAGAGGCAAGACTTTTTGGTGTGGGTAAGCCAAGTCGTAAAAATTCTATTCGATATTGTTCATTAATTAACCGTTGGCCTTTCTAGAATCTGTGATTGGCAATGTCGGCCGAACTTTTTACACAGACGAGATGGCAAGAACGACTTGTGAAGAAAATGGATTGTATGATCCAAAACTGGACCCTAGAAATCGCCCAGTTGAGCATGTCGTGTATAAGCCATTATATCAGCAGCCGAATCCAACTCATGTCCTTGTTCTTAACCCAGTTCAGGCAAGACCAGTGACCCTTATCCATTCAGTTGTTCCTGCTCCTGCTAATTCTAATGTCCATATCCAATCATCCCAATCTCAAGTACTCAACGTGCAAAGAAACTAAAAATTATCACGTCCCATCACATTCAGTAGTATTATTTACGTAATTTTTCAAAATCCAAAATTGAATGATACTTTTGCAAATGATAGTAAAAATGTAACAGTATAATTTAAAATGTTATTAAAAACTCCAAAAATATTTCTTCTAAAAAGTGACATCACAATAATGGTCAAAAAGAGTTGGGCTCTTTTCATTTTAATAAGTAAAATACTAATGATCATATCTGCTCCTTGATTGCAAAGAATAACGACGAGAAATCCATGTAAACCAATGCATTCGTGATAAGCCTTGTTAAGGATTTGGAAACAATTGTAGCGTCTGAGTTCCTTTTTTAACAGTCCGACTTGGGTTTGGTCAGTTCTCAGTTTCTCGCTGATAATTAAATTAAATTACATTATTTTACATTAAAATCATCATGACAAAATTATTTATAGTGAAATTTTCATCCATTGGACCTGTGTGGACAAATGCATTGCGAATAGCGTAGCGTGAAAGAAACAAGCCGGAATTCATATTGAGAAATGCCTCAATTATCAGAATCATTCTGAGCCAAGATGTTGGAAAATCCTTGATCGTGGGATACATCATTGTTAGAGCCATTAGGACGAAAAATGCTTGATAAATGAGATTTAAGGAAACACCATAGCCCCCTAATAAAATGACATCCATAATAATCCCTTTCAATAATTCTCTCCCGACCCATTGCGTTTCCTAAAAACGCCCCAAAATTAACTACAAAATTGCCTCATAATTTTGAAAAAATTTCTTACCATATTTATTTTGAAGAATTAGAATTTGATTAAAAAATTCCATGATGTCCTCTGTCCTCCAGAATATAATTAGCTCAAAACTCGTGAAACGAATGACCTTTTGACGTACCAATCTCAATTTTGATACAAGGACAATTCGTCTTAATTTCAAGGACATGAGCAAAGTCAACGCAACCGCTTTTGACTATTATGAGCCGAAACTACTTTTTTCATTTTGGAAACATCCATCTCAAGTCAAAGCATTTCAGCAACTGCTCACCATGAACTTTAGAACTTAGAAATCTAATGTGCTTAAATCCTAAAATGTTTCATGGTGTTGGTGTTACCCTTAATGTGTGTTTAATTATCGAACTGCAATGAAATTGACAAACTGTTTGAATTAATTTAATAATTATTTCTTATAAATACCGACTCATTCGTATAATAAAACTACAGATTCATATTCATTGTATATTTATAATGAAATATTTTCCAACGACGGCATTGCTAGAGTTTTGTATTACGAAATAAATTTTACTTCTTAATTATGCCCTGAATCAAATATTATGGGTAAAAATGAATTTAATGAATTTTTTGTAAATCCGTTAAAATCCAATGCTAATATTTCGTATTCCTGTTATACCTGAAAGAAAATTTGAAATAAAGACATGCAATTTACAAATGAACTACATCGGGACAAAATCATTTTATTTAATTGTCAAATGCCGACTCTTGCGTGTGTTGTACATTGTGTGGTGGACAATTATTAGTTTACCCACTAGAGAGATTTAGAATGCAGATTTTATAGGAGGGCATGGTAAAACAAGGACGAAAAATAACATCAACTTTTTAAACATCAAAAAACTGGAATGCAAATGCAATAGTCACACACGTAAACCCACAAAACAAACAAAACCCACGTTTGTCTCTTCCTTCTACTTGAGGAGTAAACTATCTATACTAAAATTTAAAACAGACTTGTTATTGTTATTATTAGAATTATTATTATTATTGTTATTATTATTCTTTTTTAATTTAAAATCATATTCCTTTTTTAACTGCTCAAGTTCAATGTGCACTCCACGCGCAGCCAATTTGAGTTGTTGTTTTTCCAGGGATTTCTTCAGTTTTCTTTCCTTTCGCATCAATTCTTTTTTGATCAGCTCATCATGTGGGATTGGTTCTCCAGAACAAGTTTGTGGTTGGGAGTTATGAGCTGGTCGCCCTGGCCCTTTTTTCGTATGCTCACGTTTCCTCCATTTGGCTCTTCGGTTTTGAAACCAAACCTAGAAATAATGGCAATAATCAAAAATTAGAATAAAACAAGAAGCTCCGTTCCGTGTGTTCCGTGGGACGTAACAATTAATTAAGGCTCAAAAAATGACACTAAGGATAAAGAGAGGGAGGAGAGGACGTGGAACAATGTTCTGTTTAAACTATACGTAGTCTGATTGTTGTGGTTTTCATGGCTTAATCGAATACTTCCGGTCCCAAAGGGCAGAAGGCAGAGCTGAAGCATTATGCTGAATGTCTATAGTTCCCAAGGCTAAAACCTTAATTAATTCTAATTTTTTCGTCAACTTCCGGTCCCACAGGGCAGAAGGCAGAGCTGAAGCATTATGCTAAATGTCTATAGTTCCCAAGGCTAAAACCTTAATTAATTCTAATTTTTTCGTCACGGCTGTAGTACACTGGGCTGGTTAAACCCAATGTCAAATCTCATGCAGTCATCTTGATTCTTGATTCAGCTAAAATGGCTCCGATTATTATGGGCGGGGCTTGAAAATGGACATTTATTCATCAAAAACTCAAGTCCGAGCTCAAAAGTCGATATTAAATTGTAGAATTTATTCTACAACAGCTTAATTCTAACATTAGGTGAAACGGATGTTAGGGCATCTATAATGATAAGTAGGCATGTCGGAAAGGAAGAAATTTTGCAAAGCTGATCTAGCTGTTAAGACTTATAAGAAAGAAAACTCCGAAAGAGTGCACTCAAATACCCGGTTTCTCCGGTACGCTGCTACGCTTGCCTTCTTCCGTTCTCTGAGGTGCTAAAGTATCCGCCATTTTTATTGACTGTAGATGAACTTTAGAAAAATATTGCTGGCTATCAAAATTTAGTTAAAAATTTAAATCCTCAGGCAGTGTCCGGTTCCTGTCCATCAAGACTGATGTAAAATTTTAATTGTTTGTCTTATCTGAACTCATACCTACACATTTCATGTTCAATTCTTAGATCAAATTTTATTATTGGAGTAGTACGTCTAGAGGGGCCAAGGTACGGGTTGCTTTAGTGAATAGTTTAAAATTTAAATGCTCAGGGTCTGCTTCCTGTCCATCAAGACTGATGTAAAATTTTAATTGTTTGTCTTGTCTGAACTCATACCTACACATTTCAAACTCAATTCTTAGGTCAAATTTTATTATTCGAATACGTCTAGAAGGGCCAAGGTACGGGTTGCTTTAGTAAGTACATGAATTCGAAATGACACATTTAATTTGAACGAAATCGAGAACATTAGATTATTTACGACCACTTTCATTTATCGACAATTTATATCTTATTTTCTTTTACCTCCCCTGCGCTGCACCTCTCACCCTTCCTGTCCTGCCACTGCTATTTGCCATGCCATTGCCATAAGTTGCGCAATTCCAAGGAAGAACAAACTGCCTAGTGCCTAGCTGGCCTGGCCTGGCCTGCCTGGTGGAAAGTGGAAAGAAGATTATGGGTTTGGAAGGAAATTGAGCTATTAAATAAGGCACGGGCATTTTACACTCCGGATGAACAATCCCTTCTTCAAATTACACCAAAGCACAGCCAAGGTGTTTCAGCTTACTCAAACCTTAACCACTCAAAACTTGTACTCATGGATTCGAGTTTTTGTAAAATTACAAATGACGGACTCATTATAAATACGACAGAAACGTTTTTACCATTCTTAGAACTGAAATAGATTCATAATTTCAACCAATTCCTCAAATTTTACATGACTTTTTACCCAAAATTGGTTAAGTTTTCTGGAAATATTCGTAACGTTTTCGACCAAAGCTTTAAAATTTGTGCAATACACGTACAGTGATAAATTTTGTATTCATTATTATTGTCATTACTTGGGCATTTTCAATACACTTGAATTAATTCATTTCTGTCAATTTTCCTGATCGGGTCTGCTATGAAATATAAACACATTCTTAGAACTGAAACAGATTCATAATTTCTTTGAACCAATTCCTGAAATTTTACATGAATTTTTACCCAAAATTGGTTAAGTTTTCTGGAAATATTCGCAACGTTCTTGACCAAAGCTTTAAAATTTGTGCAATACACGTACTGTGATCAATTTTGTATTCATTAATATTACCATTACTTGGGCATTTTCAATACACTTGAATTTAATTCATTTCTGTCAATTTTCCTGATCGGGTCTGCTATGAAATATAAACACTGCGGAAGGCTGAACACCTTCTAATCGATAGTCTTTTCGGCATATTAAACATTTTGTGTAAATAAAGGTAAAAGCTCTTCGATTCGGGGTCTGGCTTTACTTAAAAGAAAGGATGACCTTTTGCTATTGAACTTGGACATGATTTATTCTTGAGGACATGAGATGTGATAGTATGACATTACGGTTACAGGACCAAAAGTTTCCCTTTCACCTTATCTCCCTGCCAAGCTAAGTCTAATGCTCCCTTGGTTTTGCTTTGCTTTGGTTTGGAGATGATTACCCTCCCAATTAGATTTTAATCGCCTCCTAGGAGTAATCTACTCTGCTGGAGATCCATAAACAGAGTTTCATCTCAGCAAGGGGCCCTCAAATCACTTCGTTGCGTTTTCAATACATATACTCGACTAAAGTGTTACTACAAGTATCAAAGGTCAGGGCCAGGACTTTGGTTTGCTTTGCTCGGGTCATAATTTAACACATTACACGTATTTATTTCATTAAAACTTACAGCCACACGTGATTCCTTGAGATTGAGTCGTAAAGCCAAGGCTTCCCTCATGAATACATCTGGGTAATGACTTGAGACAAAGGCTCTTTCCAGTTCCTCCAAATGCCAAGATGTAAAATTGGTCCGAGATCGTCTCCGATTTTTGCTATTATTTCCATCATCGTCACAACAATTGCTAGAATTGTAAAGGTCAGCCAGGTCATGATGATGGTGACTGCCAGGGGATGGGGATGATGGCGGTTGTGGCCCACTTGAGAATCTTTGTCCGATTATGTCAGTCAGTTTTATGGAATCTGTTGACAACGACAAGTGATTCGAAACTTATTTATAAAAATCTATTCATCCATAATTAGAAAAATATAAAGATGGTGATTAGCCTATACTTGAACAAAATTAGCTTAAATATATTTTCAAATTCCTACAAAGTTTCTTACCCGGTGCGATAATTTTATATTCAAAATAATTTATATACTGAAAATCAGATACAACCAGGGTCAACAACATTCTGAAAAGCTAGCAGCCATGCTGTTTAGCATGGCAACAAGCCTTTCAGAATATTGACCCAGGGTCTCTGCAGTTTTTGCCAAATTAGCATCTCCTGACATTATGAACAGCTATGCCTCGCACGCGCTCATCCTCTAATTATCTAATTAATATTCTATTCTAAATTTCTACAGAATAATTTGTCGTCAAAATTGATATTAGCCTCGCCCTCAGCCTGAGCGCTGGATGTTCCAGTAGTTTGTATTTCCAATCAATAAATCACAAAGCGAAACAAATCGCTACGGGTAATTTAGCCAAGCGCAGCGATTGAAACGTGTCCGCGTGGCTTGGACGCGCGCGAGGTCAGTAGGGAATAGAAAATGAAAAAAGAGACGAAGAAATAGAAACTAAGCTTAAGCTGACCAATTTGTCACGGTTTTTATCAAAATAAAATTTTATGTAAAATAAAAAAGGAACGTGAGTTGAATGCAAGAAAGTTTAGTATGCCATGCCATAAGGGCAGCAGCAGCAACCATCAGTCAATTTTAATTCAAATCAAATCAAACCACAATCCTTACCATAAGGCTTGACTTTGGCATTCCCTGTAGAGCAAAAAGACAATCTACCCTCTGTGCTCTTTTTAAGCCAGCCTCATCGTGCCGCAAGGCAAAGGCAAGGCAAGGGATGGTCGGATAGGAAAACAGAAATTAGTGTTGTTAGGTCTTAAGGGTATAATAAGGGTAATAAAACGAGAACGAGACTGAGAGAGAAAAAAGGGATGGGTGGATTGGATAATAATGTTTTGATCTCTCGGTGGATTTTCACCCTGCTGCAACAATACATGCATGGTGTGTGTGTTCATTGTATAAACACAACACAGATTGACTTTCATCCGCATCCAATTTCTCCCTAACCCTATTTACTTATTCCCCTCTTTAGAGCCGAGGAACCAAATGAATTTAACACATAAATGAGCCAAAAACTAATTATTATTAACTCGAGCGAAGCGGACGACCCTCTTGGGAAGTTGGCACCTCAGGAGGATTACTACATCGAAGACCAGCCAAGGCCTTAAAGCCCTTAAGTCCCACCACTACCACTACATCAACTTCTTGGATTAAGAAAAACTTATGCTCGGCGACTGACGACGACCGACTCTGATTATCGCTCTGACTTTGTAAGTTTTGATCTAATAATGATCTGACCTAGCCTAGTCGTACGTATGGTTGGCTCATCTTGATAAATAGCCAGGTCTTAGTTAGACTTAAGCTCATGTATAGAATTTGCATAGAAATTGTGAATTTTGTTTGGAGTGTATTAAAATCTGTGAGTTTTTATCAATATGTGGATAATTCAAGTTTTTAAAGCTAAAGTTAGTTTTTCCAACGTGGTTTTCTCTAAAGAAGAAAATGCTGAAAATATTTTATAACCTGAGAATATTTTATATAGTTTTCTCCAATTTTTAAATAATTCGTACGACATTTGCTTCAGCTCAATTTTCCCAACTGTACTAAAAAATTCGTTCGTTCATTTTAACAACAATGCAAGCAATAAAATAAATCGAGCCAAGTAAATTTGATTTTCTCTAGAGTATTAAACAAGTTGTTGGATGAGACGAGAAAAGTTAGTTCATAATTCCTAGGGGTCATCAAATCTTGTGAGATTGAGATGAGTGTCCATCTGGTCCGTCCGTCCGTTCCGTTAGATTGGTAAAAATGCTCCCCTATGCCAAAAAAGCTTTTCACGTAGTACTGTAGTAAGTAAGTAATCCCCATCTGAATCCGAATCCGAATTGGACCGACTTGGCCAAACCAAGGCAGATATCTATTTGCTCACCCTCTTCACTTAAACGGCATACGCTCAGCTTACTTAACTTACTTGGCGAATCGAATTGGGGAGAAAGTAAAATTGAGCGACGAACGAACGGACCAGGAGGTTTTAGTGTCGGGATTAAATTCCCTTTCACCACGACGACACCGATTACATGCGCTCGTCCGCCACAAAGCAAAGAAAATCGGGGAAATTGGAGCCTTTGCCAGGCCCTGGAACCCGGAACGGATTTATTTTTAAAAACATGGATCGATTACAATCAAAATACAAAGGCGAGTGACCCGACCGGACCGAAGCAGCATACGAGGGAAAAAAGTATTTGATATGCTGTTAGCCCCTGTGATTCCAATTTCAAGGAAATTTTGCAAAATTTTGATAATATCTTGAAAACTCTAAATTTCTTTAGAAGTCTCTAATTCAACTGTAAACTAATTAGTCAAATTTTTCAAAATAAAATAATTTTAAATGGACAAAAAGCAAACGAAGATCCCTCAGATAAATTATTTATTCATACATGACATATGCGTATCTCATTTCCACCAAAAGTAAGTAAATACGTTAAGCTCCAAGAATAATAATCCTGGCTAGAATTATCTTTATCCCTGTCTGACAATTGCTTTTGCTTTTGATTTGGGCCAATATTTCATAATATGGTCTACCGTATCCTAAGCAGGGTGAGACATCAAAGGTAATTTTCCCAATAATCCTTCCCCTGTGTATAATTTTTGATTCCCTTAAACCAAAGTCAATAGCTAAAGCAAAACTCAAAGTGCTTCTGCCCAAATCATGTATTATTTTGTATTCTAACAAGGACAAAGGACAATCGTTTGGATAAGTGGGCATCGAATTTGAATATTACATTATGCCACACGTCACGCTGATGGCAAAATGGAACCCAGAGCAAGAGCTTAAATTTCGATTGCCCAACATTTCAGAGCCAGGGCTACATTAAAATAAAATATGAATTGAAGATATTATGCCACCTCTGATTTCTCTGGCTTCGCCTGCTGCTATCTACTATGCATTTAAAGACCCTAATATAATTTCGACTAGAAGACTAGAATAGATATGAACGAAGGTTTGTTCTGTGCCTGCCGGGACGGGACTTGCCCGGGAATCACATTCTTAATTCAGGAGAGGACGAGTGTGAAATAGTAAGTAGTAAAATATAGACTAGCCCACCCTTTGCAGGCACAGGGAACTTGAACGTGAGCCGTGAGCGTAAAACCAAAAGCCTTTTGCTATTGTCTCCTTCAATTGTCGACTTATCGACGGATTCTCTAGGATACAAAATAGCCATAAACACCCTAGCAATGAAATGAAATTGTCTGTCCCCTTCCAATGGTCTCACATTCCATTTCAGCGGCAACCATACTACAGTATCATTCGCCTAATACTCTAATTCAGAAAAATGGCTTCCTATTCCATTCGGCCTAACCAAAATCATTTCCTTCCTTTGCCAGAGTCGGGAGATCTGAGCCGAGCTGTCTTTTAATAATGTGTACAAATGTGAGAGAAAAGCCAGGAGGGAACATAAAATGGAATTTACTGATTTGTCCGAATTACGGCTAAAGTGAAGGGATTTCAATTCGGTTCCTTCCTGGCTCAGAGAGACGTGGATTGGGTGTGGTTGGCTAAAATGTAAAGTCAAGTCCATGCGACGACGGAACATATGGCCACGCCCTTGTTTTATGTCATGTCATGTCATTTATAGGAATTTGGTTTCGGAAAGGATGATGATGAGATTTATTTTACAGCAAAAAGCAAAATATAGTATAGGAAATAGGATGTAGGGTTGATGACATCTTAATTTTTGAAATCATCGGATAAATTAGGAAAATTCAAACTAGATTACATAAGAGCTGCGGCTTTCTGAAAGAATGTACAGTTTTTAGGTTTTTTATCATATTTGAATNGAATGTACAGTTTTTAGGTTTTTTATCATATTTGAATTGTCCTTTTTGCCTTTGTGTGTACAAATTTCATTGATTTAGAGATACTAATTTATGCAGGAACAATACAAAAAATATTTCAAAAATTGACCAGGACAAATATTTCAAGTTTGATGTTGATCCGGTTTAAATTTTTCACTTATATTGAAACTTTAGTATTAACTAGGTCCTCAAATTCAGGACAGTCAATAATTTTACCCAAAAACTCTAATTTTTATCCTGAATTAACACTTGGGCGCTATTTGGACTAGTTTGACCAATTTCTTCCAATTGATTCTATTATTTCATATTTCGTCATTTCTGGCCTGCCCTGTCCCAATAGTAGTGCAAATAACGGGACGAGTTAATTTGTTAATTACAGAGTGAGGTGAGTTAAATGAAGGGTCCAAAGGAGCCCAATGGCACTCTTTCTCTTGCTCTCCCACCCCAATACAATTTTTGACATGGACATTGAGTATAATTAAGAAATACTAAAAGGGTTGATGAGTCGCGTCGAGAGTAATAATAATAAAGAGTTTTAATGAATTGATAGGCCCCCATGCTAATGCTAATGCTGCGTCTACTATCTGAAGGAGATGAGTTAATTATTACTCGTCCAAAAAGGATGGGGTGCCCCGCTGGGAAAATGAACAAAACATAACACGAGAAAGGTCTTTCGAACCCATCAGTTAGTTTATGACACCTTCAAGGCAGATGGGAAGAAGAAGAGCCAAGACGGACAAAAAGCAATTACCCTATCCATCCATCCAATCCTAATCCTAAGCTAAAGCTAATGTGTGACTTTTGTCTTTTCTTCTTCACTCAATTTGGATTTGTTTGCATGCAATCAACCTTCCCGTTAATTTGTTCCCCATGCCATGCTATGCTATGCCATGCCATGCAAATGGAATTAATAGGCAATCAAATTTTGTGAGATGTTATTTAGCACGGGCATGCGATTTTGGATCCCGTAAAATAAAACGGAACGAACAACGGATGGCTAGTCAAATTAAAATTTATTTTACTCATGGGAGGTAGAGAATGCCATGCCATGCAAATGGAATTAATAGGCAATCAAATTTTGTATGATGTTATTTAGCACGGGCATGCGATTTTGGATCCCGTAAAATAAAACGGAACGAACAACGGATGGTTAGTAAAATTAAAATTTATTTTACTCATGGGAGGTAGAGGCAAAGAAACCATGGGCCAAAATAAATTTGGAATTAAATTTGACCATCAGTTATTTGATTAAAATGTAAAAAGATCCTGTGAAAATAAAAATGCGTGCGTCATGCGTGGGTACACGAAATTTATGTTTTTATTTTAAAAGACTGAATTTTGTGTGAGTCTTTATATGTAAAAAGTAATAAAGTACATGTATACTTCGGACTGCGGCAAGCACTCAAAACGAGTCAAGTCCATAATAATAATGAAAAATAGTTTAGCTGTGTGAAATATTGTTACAACTAAATCTCAGCACTTGCCTTCCTCGGCACGGCCCATCCCTGCGTTTTCAATCCAAAAGAATTTGGTAATAATATGGATTGCACTAATAATGATCTTGTTATCACGCACGCAACGACGCAACATTCCACAATTGAGGATAATGGCTTAAATCCTAATAGCTCTTTATATCCAAAAAAAATAATAATCTAAAAGCAAAGCAAATTGAAGCGAAGCGATAGATAGACTGGATCCAAACCCGCGGAAAATTTATCATATTAGTTGAAATAAATCTTACAGGTAATTTAAGAATTGAATCAGATAACCTATAAGTTTAGAAATGATGAACACGCAAGGTAAGAAAATTTTAATTCAACTGAAAACTTATTTGCAGGGTAAACTTTTCTATTTGTTAATGACTTCAAATTCGAAATTCATGATGCCAAAATGTACGTTTTAAAAATAGCAAACAGTGATACCGGTCTATCACAAAAATTATCAGAAAGGACGGATTTGTTATCAAATTTTCTTACCATTATTTTTTCCAATATTTGCATTTGGATTTTCTGGATTATGATT
>WJEZ01001432.1:0-17618 GCA_009869925.1 Thalassaphorura encarpata
CTATGCCCATCCTCTTAGGCGTAACGCCTCCCAATTTTTTTTTTCAACCCATTGCCATTGTCACTCATTGTATTGAATTGAATTTCTTGTCTTGTGATTTAAGTTCAACTTTAACTTCAACTCATGTCATGTTTTGACTGACTGATTCACCGCGTGTTTAATTTGCATTTTTAAAACAAATCCATTCATTGTCAATACATCCTTGTAGGTTGGATATATTTATATCCGGAGAGAATTAAAACCTTAGCTTCAATTTTATTAAGAGAAAGAAGAATCGTAGTAGTAAGAGTCCATAGGGCAGGCTGTGAGGTCATGACCTGGAGGATGAGTGGTTAATATTAAATTGATAAGACCCTGGACAGGGTCACGGCATTAGGATTTCCTTTACTAATAAATTCAATTGAAACGAATCATATTTTCCTTAGTCTGTGTAGTAAGGGTAGGTTCTTGTTATGTAAACTTGGGCCGTCCATCCATCCATCCATCCATCCATAGTATTTATTTATTTTTATGTGCAACCAAGCAATTGGTACTTATTTTTAAACGAGGAATAGAATCAACTGCTCAACAAGTAAATCTGTTCTATTGTTCATCATTAGCGAACGAGTCCTACTTTTAACATTGTGCTATGAATATTTGTCAGTTGTATTCGAGTGTGAGTCAGGTTCTTAATTTTGATAAAATTATGTTTGTGGTGGGAATTTTTGTTGAAGTCCAATTGCTATTGGTACTGGAGGACGCATTCCGTTACGCAATGGTATGTGTTTGAGCATTTTTGTAAAAAAAATTTACATATAGAAGTTTTTTATTTGGGTATTCCCTAACCTTCATTGCGTGACTGTATTGATATGATTTCACTTTTTTTTGTTTGTGTACTCGAACTTGAGAAGGTCAGAGGGTTTTTTGGGAGCAAATATTTATTTAGCTGTTAAGCCTAGGACTAAGAATGATGATGACTCATCCTAGGTAAGTCTGATTAAAGATACGCCGCCGGAACTGGCGAATAGGCAAACGTTAGTTTTACGTTAAGTTAGGCACACGTAGATTTGACTAAGCCTGAAGCATGGCCGAATGACTCATGTGCAGAATTTGTTATTGTTTTTTTTATTTTGTTCGGGATAAAATGAGTCAAGAGCATTTGGCATGTCCTAGTAAATTTTACATGTAAATGAAAAAGCGTAATAGAAAGACATGTATGACAATTTGATGTTAGTCAAAATAGAACCTACGCGACTTTAAGAATAAAGATGAAATCTTTTTGAATTTTTACTTTAACCAAAATTTTAAAAATGGATGATTTTTTCAGGTCTCTACCACCATCTTCACTACAGCTACACGCTCCCGAGAGCGAAATCATTAATAACAACAACTACAACAATTTCCAATCGACTAATAATCGAAATCAAAACAATCTATCAATTTCGAATAACGAATTTGAATTAAATTTTGAACTTCATCATCAAGACAAATCAGGATTCGAGCATCTATCCTACAGCCATGGAGTCGTCAATGGCTTCTTGGCAGGTGAGTGTCATGCACCTAAAATATTACGAATTTTGTCAAAAACAAATTGAATATTTTTTAATATGTGATATTTTGTTGAATTGTAATTTTAGTTCGAGAACTTCTCGACTGCTGAACCCAACTCGCCGATTTCACCCGGACCCTCTTCCCCATATTCCCCATCCCTCTATAATAATGGTGGCGTCAGCCCCAACCCAATTGGCAAAGAAGCCCTTAAAAATCCAACCGGCAATGAATTTTTCGGTGGCATCGGGGCCCCAGTGGCCAACAACCTGCTTCATGATTTGGAACAGTTTGAATCCATGCAATTTGCATCACAAAACGGTAAATATTAGATAATTTAGCCGAAATTGGTGTTAAAAAAAAATGAATCAACTAAAATTTGGTTTGACATTAGGTTTTGCCTCAAATTGGAATGAAGCATCTGTGAATTTGGAACTTTTCTCTGAGCTTTCTGAACTTGACTTTGTTCAACCACCACCAACCTCTCCAGATTTTTCCTCTTATCAAAATCAAAATTTGTCCCAATACATTGAAACTGCTTCTAATGCTTCATATCCATCAAGTCCCATTCAAGAACCCGTGAATGAATTTTCCCCAGAAGTCTTTGACAAACTCTCTGCAGAATTCCAGGCAATTCTTGAATCTCTTCCACCTCAGACGATTGAGGGAAATCAGTTGACTAACAATGCTTTTGACGATCTTGTTGCAATCTCTGGAATCCCAGCTATTCCATCCACCACCTCCACTTCAGCATACGAAGACTTTAATAATATTCCAATTGAATTGAATTATGGAAGTTATCCTGGGATTGTCTTTGCTATGGACGAAGATAGCAACAACACAAATGCCGGAAGTATTTATTATTCCTCCTCTGAGAGTGAGGCTGGAAGCTACAGCCCAAATACACTGATTACTGATGAGACCATGGAAGAGAATGCTGATGCTGCTGAAAAAATTCTAGATGCCCTTCTTTCTGGAAATCTTCCGGAGGCTGAGTCTTACTTGCCCACCGTTTCAAGCTTCCCAACTGGGGATATTAACACCATGCTGATTTCTAATTCTAATCTCACCAGCTTTTCAACTCCAGGCCCATCAACTGGAGCAATTGGCAATGGAATTTTGAAAAAACAACAGCAACAGAGCAAAACCAAATCTGAAGCGAAGTAAGAAAGTTTGATATCTAAAATTTGTAAGTAAAAATGAAAGAAACTTATTTTTTTTTAAATTTGTTTGTAGAAAATCCAAAGGCCGTCGTGGATTGAGCGGCATTGCTGACAAATCACTTCGTAAAAAAGAACAAAATAAAACTGCTGCTACTCGCTACCGTCTCAAGAAGAAAATGGAAGCCGTCGTTACGTCCGAAGTGGAAAACACTATGCAGAAAGCAAACGACGTTCTTCAAGCCGAGAGCAATGATTTGGCCAAGCAGATTTCCATCGTCAAACAACTTTTGCGGGATATTCGAAGTGCGAAACAACTTAATCGAAATTCAAGGAGGAATTAAATTCCTGCATTCAAATTCACGGGAACTTTTTTAAATGCTAGCATGTAGAACTACTAAGTTAAAAATTTTGGGAAACGGGTGAAATAGACGAGATGAGTTTGTATGTATATTTTGAGATGAGATTTTTCTGAGGCATGGCTTTGGAAATTTCAAATCTCAAAATCATTGTAAATTGTAATTGAATCAAATCTCTCTGGAATTTATGATGCATTCGTGTTGATTTGTTTTTTGTTCTGACTAGATTTGATTCCATGAATTTACAATTTATTCTTGTAACTATTTTTTTCTACTGCACTGCCTGCTGTATGCAAACTGCATGTTGTGCGTTTATTTCAGTTTACTCTCTTTATTCCAGCCGTACAGCAACAATTTCAGAATTAAAGTTAGAACATTTAGATTTAAATTGGTTTCATTTAGAATGTTGTATGTCTACAGGACTAAATTTCTAAATTATAATTGGATTTAATTAATTGGCTATTCTTAAGACTGAAAATCTTACAAAAATAAAACTCCAAAATTCTCAATTGGCAAATTTGCTTTGCAATTGTTTTACTCTCCAAAATAGTTGCGTAGATAACATTTTAAATTTTAGTTTGTCTTTTGTTAACTTTAGATTCAGCTGAATAAAACTTCTTTGAATTTTACTGGGATTTTATATTTTTTTTTCAGATAAGACCGCATCGGCGAAATCATTCGATTAGTCGAAAAAGATAATCTCGTTTATTTACAAATACAAATTAATTAAAAGAAAATCTTACAAAAATAAAACTCCAAAATTCTCGATTGGCAAATTTGCTTTGCAATTGTTTACTCTCCAAAATAGTTGAGTAGACAAAATTTTAAATTTTAGTTTGTCTTTTGTTAACTTTAGATTCAGTTGAATAAAATTTCTTTGGATTTTACTGGGATTTTATATTTTTTTTCAGATAAGACCGCATCGGCGAAATCATTCGATTAGTCGAAAAAGATAATCTCGTTTATTTACAAATACAAATTAATTAAACAAAAGTATAAAATCCTAGTTATAAAAAAACATTGGTTTCAATCAAGACTGTGAAGTGAAAACAATAGTTGAATTAGATTACGTATAATTTGTCCATTTTGGTTTGCATATAAAACGAGTGGAAATTTTGGATTTGAGGAAAACAAATGATGACATAATTTTTTTCTTCCTTCAGATGGATAGCAATAAGTAATAACGTCATACAGTTTATTAATTAATTCTTATAATATTTCTTATAATATTTAACATGGGCGACTTTTTTAAAAAGTTGCCATCATAGGGTCCTTCTCTCGACTGATTGGTGAATGATGAGAAGAAGCTGAAGTAGAATCTGAGGAAGAGGAACTTTCCAACTTTTCCAAAATATTTTTTGGTTGTCTGAGTTTAGCTGCTGCTGCCATGGCTGGATGAACAGCCACAGTTTCATGGCGATGTGAATATGAGCGAGATGGCGGATTAATGTCAGCAAAATCTCTAAAATTTGCAAAGAAATCTGTTCCTGGAGCTCTGTACCCTGGGGGTGATGAATGTCCATTGTGATGATAATAATCTCCATCATCACCATGGCCATGATGATCATTGGCTCCTCCATGAAATCCTGAATGATAAGCATCATCATCCTCATAATAAGTTCCACCACGGATCACTTCAAAATTCCCAGAGCCCAGCAGATTGTTATCTTGATAGCGATCATGGTCATGACTCTCAGCAGAATAAACTCCACTAGGGCCACGATTTGGTGCAGGAATTGTTTGTGGATTATATTTGGCTGGGCCAAATTGTGGATGATAGCGTGATGGAGCTCGATTTGCAGTTGGGCCTGGGAACAAGGGTGGTCTAGCTGGTGGACCTCCATATGGTAATCCTACATATGGATTTGGAACTGGGAATGAAGGAAAAAATCTTTGTTCTCCACTGTCATGATCCAAAACTGTCAAATTGTTCTGGGCTGGATTTCCAGCGTTTAGATTCTCAGGGGATTTGTACGTGTCGAATAGGATGAAGGGAGAAGAAACTTCCCAATAAGTTTGATCAGGGTTTGACCCATCTGCGACTTGGTCTGTGACTTTTTGGACTTCCTTTGGGGTCAGCTCACGTCTGTAGCGAAGTCGCTGGGGGTAATGGTTTGATGGGGAAGCGGATTCTGGGCGGTAATCCTGGAAAATAAGTAAAAATAAAAATCATCATCCTATAATTTCAAATTCTAATGTATTTTGTTCCCTATGGAAGTTTTTCCTGTCAAATTATGTAAACTGTAAAGCTTGGCATAACATTACTTTGTAATTTCAACCTTTGGGACTTGGTTGTGAATAAAATGTAATGAATCCACGTTGATACATAACTGAAGTGCATTGCATTGCGTTGCATTGCGTCTGCATGGTTTTGAGTACTTTGTTTTAAGTGTCGTTCACAGAGTTCACACTCCTTGCGAAAATTATGACCTCAAACTATGCAATTAGTTTAGTCATAAATCCCATTTTATGTAAAACGTGTAAAATATTCTTGCAAATGGTACACAGAAATTATTATGTCACCCTTTCCTTAATTCATGGTTCATTTTTCTTTGTTCTGGTATTGTGTAATTCCCTATACGTACGTACGCGTATACAGTGGAAGATGATTACAATTGCAAGTTCGATTATGATTATGATTTCTCAATGTCTATTATTTGACCTATTGAGTCATCAAAATAATTCACGTACCTGTTGTTGACTAGAAGATTGGACATCTGGGGAAGGTGCGAAGAAAACAGGTGGGCCTGGTGGAAGTTTTGTTGGCAAAACTTTTTTCCCTGAAACTTTAAGAACTAAAGGTCGTTTTGGTTGTGGATGAGAATGTGAGTGTGGTGGTGGTGGTCCTCCTGCACCTCGAGGGGGTAAAAACTGTGGATTTCCAGAACTTCCACTCCCACCTGCTTCTGGACGACCATACTGTTGAGGTGGTCGTTGCCTTGGGCGAAGTGGACGTCTCAACTGATGGGGTGGAGGACCAGGTCGTCCAACTTCGACTTGATTATGAATTGAACTTGGTCCTGGGCCAGAGAGATACTCTTCATCTGGGCCACCTTGTTGGATTTGATATGGAGAAGACCCTGCACAAATTATTTAAGTACATTTGAGCCAAATGTTAAATTTGATTTTATTTTACCAGCTTGTTGCTGATATTGTTGTCCAAATTGTCCATCATTAGAATTCGGACTATGTTGTGGCATATTCCCGAATCCTGGGAATTTTCCACCGAGTTGTTCCAATGTTGGAAATCCATCCGGTGGTCCATGAACAAATCCAACGTTTTCTGTATCTGCAGTCGTAGGATCTCCGCCTTTCCCGTCAGAAGACGAAGTAGCTGGAACAAAAGGTCATTACAAAATAATTTAATATTCTAAACACGTCTCGTTCTTGTGAAATTCTCCCGAGGCATATGTCAGTATACATTACATCACTAGGCAGACAATTTAACATTTAAAGTAAAGCATCGGGGGCAATGTCACGATTCCCAGAAAATTACTCGCCTTAAGGGAAATTTACAAACCAAAGGATAAATTGGCACTACGTATGCATGAATTGTACCTTCGGCTGTCATGGGTCCTGAAAAATCAAACGTGGGCAACCCTTGTGTAAATCCACTTGGGAAACCTGCAGAAAAATCAGGTAGGGGCTCAGAATCTCCGCTGCCACCAGCGGCAGTCTGTTGTTTCCTTCTAAATCTGCAAAATTAAAAATTAAATCAGCTTAAAACCTGAGGTTCATAAATTATTTCATAAACTTACGACTGAGCTGGGATTTTGGATGAGAATTTTGGTCTTTGTTGTTGAGACTGTGGCTGTGGCTGGAATTTATTGGATAGATCATTAGGGTTGCCCCCAGGGGAACCATGATTAGGTGGAGGGGGTGAGGAATCTATTTAAAAAAATTAAATTAATTAGACTAATTACAAATTCATTATTACATGCTTCAGCTCAGCTCAGTTCATGTTTTCTTTAACCCTACTACTGTACTTCCTTCATTTTCATTTCGTTTCGTCTGCTCCAATTAAAATTGAAATTACAACTTTCGATTCAATTCCGCTCAGCTCAGCTCAAAGAATAATAAATAAAATAACGCAACGAGAGTGTCTCTTTAGTCTTTTTAGACAGGGGAAAAATTAGTACGTCCTAGCATGGCCTGGCCTGTACTTCACCTCACATCATACACGGAAATGACATAATAATATATGTAATCATTCATATAAACTGTGCACTAATGCACTGCGCTGCGCTGTAGTGCTAATAGCTAATAAATCTTGCCAATTGCATTTTGCACGGATACGTACGTATAATGTAATTTTTCGCCTCATTCTGTCTTCCCATGGCAGGCATAGCAAAAAAATTCAGAAATTAATACGTCTATGTCAGTCAGTCAGTCAAGTATGGTGTGGTGTGGGAAACACAGAAAAAAACAATAAACCCTATTATACAATACAATTAAAAACTTATGACGAATTACCAAGTACTTTGAATTACATAATACGTACGTTACGTTACGTAGTCCTGGGGTTACAGGTCAATTCATATCGAAACGGACGTGTTAAAAATCCCATTTCCTCCAGCAAGGCGTGACATTGCTTTGCTTTGCTTTGCTTTGCTGGTAGGATTACAAATTCACACATTAAATATGAATATTCCTTAGTTTTAAGTCAGAATGGATCCAATTGTAATTGTACGGATTGTGTAACCAATGATGAAACAATTTAATATTAAAATGCTTGAAAAAAAAATTTCAAAGATGGTACGAGTACGAGTACGAGGTGGGATATTGGATATTTTATTCGTGTAGAGTAGACGAACAAAACTTTCTCTCCTGATAAATTAAATGGTTGTTATTGTTGCCAATTATTGAAACCAGATTTGTCTGTTGCTGGCGGTTCCTCTGAGAGAGGAAAAAATGAAGTAGAAGTGGTTAATTTATGACCTGCACTTTGTTGTGGTGTCTGTCTGGCATTTGAAGTGGTTGGGATTTATGACAAAACGTCCAAGTCATACAGATAGCAAAAATCATTGTTCCTACCTGAGGAACAGAGGCCTCAAGTCTACGTACTATGTCTATAGTGTACTAAGTGTACTAAGTCTATAGCATCTGCGTCTGCGTAATAGTGATTACCCCTGCTTCTGTGACCTATGACCCTCCCTAATTAAATTTTATTTATTTATTTCTAAAGTATTTGTAGCCAATGTTCTGCAGAAAGAATGTTTCATAACATGACATGAGCCAACTAATTATTATGAATTCGCTTTCCCATCTCATTTTGATTTTTGAGACATCATGCATTTACATCTGGATTGTAACAATGCCTTGCAATGCCGATGCCGATGCCGACGCCCACAAATCTCAAGTAAAATGAAGCAACTTCCGCTTTTCATTTGGTCGTGAGTCTTCTAATGTAAGAAGAATACTTTTATTCCCAAGTACGCCGCCGGCATAGGCATAAATTGAAATTTAAATGAGCCAAAAGCCAAACCAAGCCAAATCATTGGCGGGCGGGTGATTAGATGAGGAGAAGATAAATTAATCAGCTCACTCACGTTTGTCCGTGACCAGAGTTTGTGAATATTATGAATCATGAATAATCAGGGGCGGCGGGATTGCAGGTGCATTAGGTACAATATGATTTAAATACCATTTGGTTTGGCTTGAATACAAATAAATGCATCAAAAAATCTCTCTTTTCATTTTCTACTTGAGTGAATCAAACAAAAATGTTTTGCATGGGCTCCCAGAGCCAACATCCAACTAATTTGTGAAAATTTGAGTCAGGAGCAAATAGCAAAGTAAAAATGTATTTGCCATGTGCTACTGCTACTCACTTGTGAAAAATTTCAACTCAAACTGTAACATGCTAAGTTAAATTTCACTGTCAAAATCAGTGAAACTTTATAACAGAGCTCCTGTCAGGCGTGTGGCGTGGCGTGGCGTCCGGTCTGTCTGTCTCCTTTTTAGTTTATTTCTATCTGACAAATTTGGTGAAATTGGAACGAAACAGTTATAAGCGACTTGTCAGAGAAATGCTCAAATATTTGATATTCAATTGGCATTGAGTAGAACTAAAAATTTGGATCAGATGTTTTATACGGTACGCATTAACTATAGCAATAATGCCAATATAAATGTACCAAGCAAATCTCTATCCATCCGTCGCGTCAAGTGGAATTGCGTGAGTTGAGATGTTGAGATGAGATTAGAACAATAATGTACATCTTATTTAATTAAGTAGAAAGTGAGTCATTCAGTCAATGGGTGGAAAAGGAAATCAATTCATTGACCTTAACTGGGTTTGGCTCTCGAGTAATTTGCTTCCATAAAAATCAGTAAAGATTGTAATTCTGTACTTTTAAAATCAAATCGAATCAAATAAAAATAAAAATAAAAAGCTTTGCGTTCAATGCAATAATCATCAACACATCCAAAAAACGAAATAATTGTTAACTGAGCTAACGAACATTTAATTTTCATATTGGCAAACAAACTATTGAAGCTAAGAATCTGTACCATTTGTTTCTTGAAGGGAAATTAATTAAATGTTTATCGTACGTGTCTGTCAATCATAAATTCTTGTCAGTTTAAGGGAATTTGAATTAATTTACCAATATCACGTTAGCTGTGATTTTAACAAGGCAAGCCATTGCCAATAAAAATAAGTAATGAGGCTAAACTCATCCTTCAATGCTATTTCATGTAGTATGTGGAAATCTTTGTATTTTAGTAATAGAGATTTTATTTTGTCACAATTTGTTCAGATTTAGCGAATAGTGTCTGTCCATTGCATGCGCATGCACTTAAGGCTAGGCTAGGCTAGCTGATTGTTAAGACTTAGGACATTGTTGAGGACCATAAACAATATTTTTTGATTCAAGATTTCTGCAGCCCAGCAGGAGGGTATCCATTGCCCATGGGCCATGGATTATGAATTGTGCGTGAGTAAAAGAATAAGGCAAAATCAACTGCTGCTGCTGCAATGCAATGCAATGTAACTTCCTTATTTAACACGATTTGTCACCCTGCCACGTTTTGTAAACAAACACACAGATAATCATTGTACTTCTAAGTGCCAATCTTATCAAGATAACCAACGCATCATGATTCTTGTTTCTCTACCCTACATGGAAAGGAACACTCATGACGCTGACGCAATGCGATCCTATCTTATTAGGATTTTAATAAAGTAGTATCATGATTATTTCAACAAATTTTAGCGTTAGTTGTAGTGTGAACCAAAACAAAAACTGTCTTATTAATGAGGAATTAGCATTAGTCAATTTTTTACCATATATTCTGTGATATGATAATCCCGAAATTTTTCTAATAATTATTCCAGATCCTTGACTAGTGTAATTTTACTAAATATCCCAAAATTCTACTGTATTAGTAAAATTACAACTGTTCAGCGTGACATTCACTTTTTCCCCAATTTTTTATCTAAGAAATGATAAAAAAATCATCTGCTTTGCTCTAGTACTGCACGGTACCGCACCGTCATGCCTCATTGACTGCTGCCTCTCTAAATCGGCAAAAGTAGTAGATATTTTCGTAGAAATTGGGAAAAAATGCAAGAAAAATTATCCATCAATACATTCGTTCGTAAATACGTACGTTACGTACGTGCTAGAGTTTACTATGAATTCGCTATGGGTACAAAGAATGTAACGACGAGTTTTGCATGAGTGTCTCCTCGTACCTTGTCAAAAATTGAATTGGTTGAAAATAGCATTTTCTAGTACAACAGCAACAGCGATAGGAATGTGTGCCAATGGCAAATGGCATTCTAAACCACAAGAGGAGAATTATTTTTTTCTACACATGTTCTGCACATGCTCTGCTCTCCTCTTACTTCCTTCACGCTATTAAAAATATAGATGGCATTGATGATTATAGTCGAGTGCCCTACAATTATTCATTGGACGCGTCGTTGTCTTCTGTACAAGTCTCTTGACTCTGACACTCAGTACGTCAGACATGCTTCATGATCCGAGAGTAATTGATCCTGGGTGGCTGACTCAAATTCAACAATGCATTATTGTCTAGGTCATTCCTGGCAAATACTATTTTACAAATTTGACGTTTCTCTTGTTTACGTTTACTCGGGAATTCCATGATTAAGATTCTTACGCGGGTTAATTTAGGTCAGTAGGAGTAGTGGGACCGTGAGTCAAATTCTATGGAAAATTCTGTCGTCTGCTTGTACTGCTCGTATATCCGTCCAAGATAAGAATTGAAAGTAAACCGGTAAGTTACAATACGTGGGAATCCCAATTCCGTTATTTTGTCCTGATGACTGAGTCAGATTTCCAACGTGTGAAAGGAAGAGCGTGCTGCACTGCACTGTGCACTTGCACTCTACTGCCTTATTTACCTTACGCATTAACGCATATTGGTGGTCTTCAAAATTTAAGTGTAAAATTATTCAAACCATATGCATAATATGCAAATGTAAATGGAAAAATTTTCCCTCGGAAAGTAAAACACGCTGTTCTAATAAACCATTTCATTTCTGCATGTTTTATTAAGCAATGTAAAAATGGATTTCCAATTAAGATCTAAGTGAATTTCTTTTTAGACATAAACTTTCAAAATTGTAGGCTAATCCGTTTCAAAATCAAAATGTTTGCTTTGCTTTGCATCGTTGACCTTTTACATCTTTAATCTTGCGGCGTTATCATCTGACAAGAAAACATTAAAATCAAGATAGATTGGGATTTAATCTAGTGCTAGTGCAAAGAAAACTTGGCAAAAATAAATTACAAAAAAAGGAATGAAAAAGGTACATGCTGCACTGCTGCTAAAACTGCATGCGTGACCCCAAGTGTTGAGATTGAGAATGTGTGTCAAATTTTACGCCAAGTCAAGCTCGACCTCCTCAATGTTAACTTGTCCTCCCAGCAAAATCACTTACAATCACAATTATTTGCTATTCTACATGGAGCCCCAAAGATCACGATCACATGAAATTGAAATTAAACTCTATTTTCTTTGTGAATTTTCTTCCATAGCTTTAGCTTTGGATCAAGTACAGAAAAAATGTCTTTTTATTTTCACACCTTGAAATGAATCTTTACAAAATTCAGCTAGACTTGGCTCATAATTCGTGAAACTAAGGATTTTTTTACCCATACCAACTACGTACCCGCTGTAAACTAAAAATTTGAATTGCAAATTAACTTTCACTTGAATTTTTAATTTTAAAGAAAAATGAAAATTTATACACTCAAGATTTGAGTTGGAATTACGAGAAATCTTGAACCATGATTAGGTGCTAAATGCTACTATTGAGATTTCGCATTCGCATCTTTAACTTTCCCTAGATTTTAGCATTTAGTACGTACATTGTAAGTTTTGTTCATTGAATTTACTTTGTCAGTGTACACTATACTGACTAAGGCATTTAAGATTGAACCATGGAACCAAATCTAATTACTCGTTCATTCAATTTGTAATTATATTTCTTCAACCTGACTACAGTAGTGACTCTTTTATCCTTCCTGCAATTGCATTGCAATCTGTGTCCCTTTTATTTATGCAAATTTTAACAATTGACGACAAAAAGTTTAAGACTCCCAGCGGTATTGTGTTGTGCGTAGAACAATTATTCCATCTCACGTAACGCAATGCAACGGCTTGGCTTGACTTTGTCGGTTAGGCTCTCAGACTACGTAAAACAAAATTAGACTGCACTACAAAGAATTTTAAGCTCATCGCTCACTTCCGTCAATTCTCAATATATTTTTTACGAATTGTTTTGAACCTTGCCTTGTTTATATTTTTTCTACTTTTATTTCAACAAATCGGAAATGTACGTCTATCAACTTGTCTTGTCTTGAAGATAACGATGGTTGGCGATGAAGCTTTTATGAATGGATTTGGGTAATAAATTATGTAATTCACACATTTCAGTATGTAGTAAGTACTTAAAGTGCTAGTAGTTGTGAATGTGGATTTTCCCATCCCAGTGCTAGTGCTAAGCTGATGCACAGGCACAGGCACCCTGTGGCCTGCCGGCCGCCGATTTGCAATTATGACATTACAATTGTTGGAATTGAAACTAGTTAATTCCAATTCTAAAGGAAATTACGTATGAGATGAGTAGCAGTAGAATTAAACGAGTTTACCACAGCAGAGCATGGGAGCGTTGTTCTCATTTCTACGACTGACGAGGAGGATTTGTACAAATTATATTACAATTTGATGCAATTTTGGAAATTCACATTCATATGGTAAAAGTCAAAATGACAGATTTCAAACCAAACCGTCGGCGTCGATGTGGAACGAACGAACGGCCGACCGAACTTATGACAATTTATTTTTGTGGGATAGTACGACTAATTTGTATCACCGTGTGAAATCAGCCTCCGTTATATCTTTGTTTTGCCCTAATAATTTTTATATTTGCATTTATCACTTTCAAGTCTCAATTTCAAAATGAGATTAGGATCTGAGTCTGATTTCCCATACAAATTAGCAAAAGGCTTTTGTTTCATTTCCGGATTTCGGGCTTTGCAAGCATGCAAATTGCATATACATTGTGTTGAACCGTCGTTGATTTAATTGAATTCGCTCATTAGCACGTACGTACGAGAATTTTCCGTCCAAGATTATTATGTCAATTGTTGTGACCATGATAATGAACAAGGGAGGGCGGGAGGACAGGTGTCCTTCTCAAAGGCCAGGCAGGCAGGCTTATGGCATGACAGTTAAATTTAATAGCTTAGCTTTAGCTTTGGCTTTGGCTTTGGCTTTAAAATCTCAACCAACAATGTTGAGTTGATGATCATTAGTATAACAAATTTAATTTTTTCTTCTCTCTTCTTTTTCCTCCTTACCCTTTGTGTTAATAGTAAAATACTCATATTAGGCATTAATAACATTGTAATAAATAATAAAGCTCCGCTGGGATGAAGAAACACCCAACATTCATTGCAAATATTTTTTTAGCTCTATTATATTATTAGTGTCATTTATTTTCAAGTCGTAAAGGCAAGGATTACCAAATCCATGCCACTGTCACTTTTAATGGCTCAACAACTATTATTGAGCTGAGGTGAAGTTTAATAAATAATCATAATTTCCTTGGATGGATAGAATTGCAAGAAAAAAAAAAGGCTTGAAGGTCGAGCGGAAGGAAATGATGACAATATTGGCTTGACTTGGCCAAGCTAAAACTTTTTAACAAGGGATCGCCTAAACTGTACTCAATTTACATTAAATTGCACTGTTGACAATTTTTTTCAAGGGGTAATATGCTTGTTCAAATTTCAACAAGTGACCCTTAGCCTTAGCACTAGGGCCTTAATGTCTTGAAGACCTATCTATGCTAAAGCTACCTTGTGCCGTGCTATGCTATGCTATGCTAAATAGGGAGACAATGATCCATAACCCAACAAAGTACAAGGAATGACAGAGACAACTTTCTGTTTAGTTGAATGACCACTTAGGAAAAAGTGACAATACGTACGTACGTACGTATGTGTCACGTATGAGTAGAGTACAATCTTCATTTTTTACAAACGTGTCCGACCAGTTGGTCGATTGGCCCAGTAAACTGAATTTTAAATTCTCCTTTCCTTCCTGAGCAGCAGCAGCAGCAAGCAGCGGTCAAATAACAATCAGTTGCATTTACTGTATTTATGGCAATTAAAAATAATACATTATTTAAACTAATTTGCAGAAAATATAATGCAATGCTTGTTGCTTGTTTATTATTCTGCGGTCAGAAGATTTGGGGTATCGTTTGCATGCATTAGAATTTAACTAAGTAGCATTAGGAATATGTTATACGTAGACGGACAAACTGCACTTTCAATAACTGCATCTGCAACACAGATAACAACGAAACAAGGAAAACACTCGTTTCACTTGCCCTATAATTTTTGCTTGGATTTTGTTGATATTGTAGAGAAATCCTTTGGAATGAAATGAGATTCTGATTGTTGGCTTGCCTACTACCTGCATATTGCATTTGCATTACTAGCCTTTGCACTTGCTACATTGCATTGTGATTTTGTAAAGAAAACCATTTTGGCTTGGCTTATTTTTTGCCTTTTCATGAAAACGGAACAATAGAGCCGAAGCTAAGTTAGTTCTCACGGATACGGAAGGAAGGAAAAAGCCAATGTGTCAAATCTCAAATCTCATTTCTCCCTAATTCGCTATTCTGGTCAATTCAATTCATTTTCAATTTGTTCCGTTTTCCAAAATTTTGTCTGGACTTATATTTTCAGAAAATAAATTTTAAACTCGACTTACCAGCAAGATGAAGGAGAGCAAAAGTGATAACACTGAAATAATAAATTTTGTTAAATCCTCCTCCAGATCTCTTCAGCCATCTAAAAAGCCTATGTGTCAAATCTCAAATCTCATTTCTCCCTAATTCGCTATTCTGGTCAATTCAATTCAATTCCAATTTGTTCCGTTTTCCAAAATTTTGTCTGAACTTATATTTTCAGAAAATAAATTTTAAACTCGACTTACCCGCAAGATGAAGGAGAGCAAAAGTGATAACACTGAAATAATAAATTTTGTTAAATCCTCCTCCAGATCTCTTCAGCCATCTCCTCCGATTATAATTTGCTTTCTCCATGTTCATGTCCATTTCCACAAGTCAACAATAACAACAACAATAAAAAATAGAAGCAACAATAATCAAAATGGACTTCAGCAAAAATATTTTTGTTTCACTAAAAAAACTCACTTCACTCTCATAATCAATCAATCAATGAGAATTAATTGATTTGATTAAAATTGAAAATTTGTGTATATATTTTTGCTGACTACATTGCCGTTGGTTAGTCTTGAAACAATGTAAGATTTTTTGAGGAATGACTTTGTTCTCGTCCACACTCCCCAGGTTCAATCCTGCTAATGAGGATAGAACCACCACCAACTCAGCGTTTGTTTCATTCTTGTGGATTTTACGTTAGTTATTCAAGGGACTTTCACAAAAATCTTATGTGGCTGTAAACCTGTACTTCGCACACTCTGGTACTTCACGAGCACGAGCATTTATTTTGGCAAATGTATTCAGGACTAGGATTTTCATTGTTGCTCTCCTGCCTCATGTCTCATGCCCTCCACATTGTTGAAGTGCATTCTAGCAATTATTGTATTCCTCCTAGATTGAAACAAGATTGAATTGAGGAATCAAGGGGAAAAAATTTAAGTAAGTAGGAAAATGTGTAGGTTAGCTAGCTAAATCATCGTCACACACAAATCACAGAGCAGATGAGCCATAAACATGGTTTTGCTTTTTTATTTTTAATTAGTCATGGCAAATGCCAATCGTGAGGCCATGCCATGCCATGCCACGTTCCGCCGAAGATGATGATGAATCATTTCTAAAACAGCGGAAAAAAATATGGAAACCTAGTTTAGTTACCCAAAAACCTAATTATCATTGGTTTTGGTTTTTTATTATTAATTAGTCATGGCAAATGCCAATCGTGAGGCCATGCCATGCCATGCCACGTTCCGCCGAAGATGATGATGAATCATTTCTAAAACATCGGAAAAAAATATGGAAACCTAGTTTAGTTACCCAAAAACCTAATTATCCCAAATGACGAACAAGTCAATTCGATTCCCAATTCCATATCTAAATTTTTAATTACAATGCTAAAATTCGAACCCAATTAATTTCAGAAGGTCGGGCTGGGCCAGGGTGATTTTGCTAAACGTTTGAGTTTTTTCTTTGCATCAATACGACAAATGCACGAGTAGCGCGAGGCGCATGATATTGCTATTGCTAGTCCGTCCGTCCGTCCGTCTAGGTTGCTTTCATTGTTGTACTTTGCACGTACATTTTCATTTGGTTTGATTGTGAATCAAACCAAACAAATGACGAACAAGTCAATTCGATTCCCAATTCCATATTTAAATTTTTAATTACAATGCTAAAATTCAAATCCAATTAATTTCAGAAGGTCGGGCTGGGCCAGGGTGATTTTGCTAAACGTTTGAGTTTTTTTTGCCTCAATACGACAAATGCGCGAGTAGCGCGAGGCGCATGATATTGCTATTGCTAGTCCGTCCGTCTAGGTTGGTTTCATTGTTGTGCGTACTTTGTACGTACATTTTCATTTGGTTTGATTGTGAATCAAACCAACCGCCATGACCCATTTTTCATGGTTTGCTTATTCCCTGGTTTTATTTTAAATTACAAACTTTCCAACAAATGATTTGAATACAAATGCACGTATGGTTTGGTTGGACTTGTGGATAATACAAAGGCAGAAAGTTGATAGTTAAATAAAAGGAGTCAAATAAAGGATGAGGTGTGGAAGTGGAAGTGGATGGATGGACTAATTACATAATAATGTCTTCCTTCAAAAAACTTCCAAATAATAAAATAATCATGCATTAGAGTTAATGGGTTGAAGATTATGATTGTTTTCAAACTACTGCACCAATGCATTCCGCTCTCATTATTTTATAATTAAACTCTTCGCTCTTCTGAAAATTTAATTCTTATGTTCTGAGATGCTCTCATTCATTCCAACAGTGAAAATTAGAATTTGAAGATGATTTTTCTTTGTTTCGTCGTGCGAATCGAAGCAAAGCA
>WJEZ01001433.1:0-17603 GCA_009869925.1 Thalassaphorura encarpata
TGAAAAGCATATAATTTCTTACTTTTCAATTCCCTTAAGGATTTCTTCCTTCCAATTACTTGAAAGAAATTTTTATTGAGTCTTTCGTAAGCATTTTCATCTTGAATCCACTCACAGATTTTGGTGGGGATTCCTGTGAACACGGAATTTGCTTCAAAGAAAGCCAAATCAATCAATTCCAAATTTTTTAATCTTGATCCGTACTCCCATATGATTTTGACGACTTCGTCTGAAGCGGAGGCCATTGACAAACTTATCATATTTGGAAAGCTCTTGAAAATAAGTTCCATTAGATTCACGTTTACGAAATTCGGAGGCATCCTTAATTTGCTTAGTGTCTCATTCACTCCAAAGTCTTCTGGGAAGAAATCCTCGTAGTTAGTTTGAGCATTTCCCAAATCAAGGACGGTCAAGTTTGGGAAACTATTTTGATAAATTTTGGGTAAAAATATTAGTTTTCTAGATGCATAGGGTCGAGCTATGGTTAAGCCCGTGAGTTTTTCCATGTGAGGAATTTGGAAATGAAGAATTTCTTCTGGCGGTTGCTGCTGCTGTTGTGGTGGAGAAAGTTGTTCGCCCAAAACCAATTTTTCTAGGCTAGTTTTTTGAGATTTTAAAATCTTCTCAAGAGTTGTAACGTGAACATTCGGATGAAGAATGTGGAGTTCCAACTCATATAACTGAAAATTGCAGGTTAAGATTTGATTCAAATCTTCTTCATGAATTATACATTTGAGGGTGATTTTTCTCAAGTAAGAAGTTGACAATTTATTCAGGGCACCCATGGCCGAAGAAATTAGAGAAGAGGGCAAGTCTCCTGCCACGGAAATTGAAATTGCTTCTAGATATGGACACATTGTGAACAAATCACGCAATACCCCTGGAGTATACCTTACTCCAACTTGTACTACGTCAGGACTTTCTCCAAAACTATCAGAAATGGAGAGTTTCTTCAAATTAGGGAATATCTCGCCGCACTCTGTGTCATTTTCAAATATTGACTGAGCTGCAACAATGCGAAAGGATAGACCAGACAGCTCAAGAGTCTGAAGATTAGGAATAGGAAGTCAAGAACCATTTTCGAAATTCACTTTTGCAAACAGTTTCTAAAAAATCATTAAATCCCATCCGAAAATCTCGGATATGTGGGCCACATATTGCAAAGAAATTCTCTGAAACTTCAGGAATTGATGGAAATCGACTGCTGAAAGTTTCCTTGTCCCAAATTTGAAGTCCGAATTTTTCAAAAGGAAAATCCTTTGTAGTTGACACAGCGGAGAGGAATTTGTGTAGATTTTTTAGTGTGTAGCCAAAAAATTCTATCCTTGCTTTCCTTCTCACGTACGGGTTGACTGCGTAGTTCCATTTCTTGCTTACGAGTCTGCATTTTGTCAATTCCTTGAGAGAAATGTATGAAAACAATGTTGAGAGAATCTGTGAATGAGAAATATAAAAAAGTATGAATATTTTATACCAACTTTATAAATTTTAACTTACCAATTCGTTTTCTAATGGATTATTCCTTCTCACGTATGGATTGACTGCGTAGTTCCATTTCTTGCTTACGAGTCTACATTTTGTCAATTCCTTCAGAGAAATGTATGAAAACAATGTTGAGAGAATCTGTGAATGAGAAATATAAAAAAGTATGAATATTTTATCAATTTTATAGATTTTAACTTACTAATTCGTTTTCTAATGGATTTTCCATAGCGCGGGTAAGAGAACTTCACTAGAGACGACACTACAGAACTGACGAATTTATTGATCGTAGTACTCTAGTACCCGAATACATGGCTCATACTACGTTTTTGCGAACTGAATTCGGACTAAAAATAGCAAACGCAAAATAAGTATTTGCGTTTAACCAATTTTATAAATTTTAACTTACCAATTCGTTTTCTAATGGATTTTCCATAATTCTGGTAAGGAAACACGCGAGAGACGACACTACAGAACTGACGAATTTATTGATCGTAGTATTCTACTCCCGAATGCATGGTTCGTACTGCGTTTTTGCAAACTGCATTTGGACTAAAAATAGCAAAAGCGTGTGTTTTTGCGTTTTCCTTGCCTCAAGACAAACAGGCATTTGAAGGTTACGCAAATTTTATCATTGCAACTGTAACCGGTGAAATCATAATTGGAATAATGTAAACTAAGAATTATATTAGAAGAAGACATGATAAACACCGAATTTTATTGTAATAAGATTTTGCGCATTGGAGTTAGGAATAAATAATCCCATTCAAAAGATATTCCAACTGACCGATTTTGGAATGAACTAGTAGCATTTGATTCTTACTGAAACGAATTGAAAATTGTTTGCGCGGCTAAGCTAGCCAAAGTCAATACAATGAGCATTTTCATTTTCAGAGAATACTTTTTCCTGACATTTTCTTCAAGACAATAATTGTAATATGTTCCGTTTCACTCTTATGTTCTTATGCCTAAGGAATAAATCTTCAGTCATGAAAAAAGCAATGTTGACTATATAGTACTCAAGTTCAGAAAAATGATACATCCATTATACGAAAAATAAATTCAGTCAACGATCCGAGCCTAATCTTCATTTCAAGGCACTGGGAAGACCGGAAATTCGTCATCATTTTTCTTGACTGATCAAATTTCTGATGCTTAAAGCTAATATGTCATTATTTTTGCAACAAGTAAAAAACAGTTTTGCACTGTTCAGTACGAAAAACAAAATTAGTTTGGAATGTCAATGTCATTTTTGGTACCGTTGTGGTTATACATTTTGCTGTATTGGAGTCCTTGCAATAACTAACCACGGTTAGAGAAAAATAAATTCAGTCAGCGATCCGAGCCTAATCTTCATTTCAAGGCACTCGGAAGACCGGAAATTCGTCATCATTTTTCTTGACAGATCAAATTTCTGATGCTGAAAGCTAATACGTCATTATTTTTTGCAACAAGTAAAAAACAGTTTTGCACTGTTCAGTACGAAAAACAAAATTAGTTTGGAATGTCAATGTCATTTCTGGTACCGTTGTGGTTGTACATTTTGCTGTACTGGAGTCCTTGCAACAACTAACCACGGTTAGCTGTAGCTCCACTCTACCCTACGGTGTACTTGAGAAACGTGGGAGTATTTCCTAACTAGCAAATCTCAAGTGTAAGGTTAATAGTAATTACAGCATGCATTGCAAATATTCGGAATGTGTGTAAACACGTGTGCTGTAGAATCAACTCGATTTACGGTGAACAAGAGTAGAGACTAGAAACAATTGATTAGATTGTCCTGTGAAGTGCATGTCTGCTGTGTACTTTGATATCAAACATCCGAATTTACTTTACTTACTTCGGTTTCACCTGCGTTAACGTTTGCCAATCCAGAAAATTTATTGGCCAAATCCACAGTTAGTTTCTTTTGTAGTGAGGAAGCACAGGCATGGCCATGCAGGAAGATACCATTAAAACAGAAATTTCTGAAACTTCGGAATTTCTTCCTCAGAAAAGAAAACTCCAATGGGAAATTTCTATTCAACCTGATCCTAAAAATTTAACAGAAGAGGACCCAAAACATGTTCCAGATCCAGCAAGCGACGAAGCCAAAACTGAAATTCAAAAGCCAAAATCAGGATGCAGAAGATATGCCGGTGTCATTTTTGCCTTGCTGTCAGGCATTTGTTTTACATTGGCCACTCTGATTGTGAAGGCCTTGTCAAATGTACATCCGTTGAGTTTGTCAATCTGGAGATATTTTGGATTCATCATTCCTACCATCCCTATGTCTTTGTATTTTATTTATGTGAAAAAGGAAAATATTTTCTCAAGTGTTTGGCCACTCACAACAGGGAAGGAAAAGAAGCAAAAATGGAAGACTTTATTCTACGTTTGGGTATGTTCATTTTACTTCCACTGAAAATTAAGAAATATAGAAATATAACAATGCTTAAAAAATGAATAGAACAGTTGTGTTTAAATACGTAAATGGATATTCAAAAATTGAAAAAAGTGTATAAAATTAAAATAACACATCTATTATACAGCGCAATTTCTTGTGAAGGGTACTTATGATTGAATTAATTTCACTTTCCAGCTGAGTTCTCTATTTGGATGTACAACTTTCATGTTGAGATTTTATTCGCTGATGTTTATGACCCTGGCGGATTCGACTGTGATTTCCTAAGAGTAAAAAATTCTTCTTCCTTATATTCTTCCTAATTATTCTTTACTCTTAGGTGATTTCATTCAGTGGCCCCGTCGTCATTGTCATTTTTGCCCACTTTTGCCTCCGAGAAAAATGTGGATTCGTGACGATTCCAATTGCTGTATGGACACTCTTGGGAGTATTTATCATTGCGAGACCTCCTATCATTACAGGAGCGGAGGAATTCAGTAAAGAAAATTTGGTAAGAAATTCACTAATTCAATAATTATTTTCAAAAATGTTTTACATGGTAAAATTTGAACAGATTGGCATAGCCTTATCACTTTCATCCGTCTTATTCGTGGCTCTGTATTTTATCATCATGAGGAAATTGAGACAAGTGCATCTTGCCATTATTTCACTCATGGCAGGAATCAATGGTTTGATTGAAAGTTTGATTGTTACATTTGCTGTCGGAGTGTTTAAAGTACCCGAAGGGATTAAGGACATTTCAATGACAGCTGCAATGGCTCTCCTCTCTTTCATGGGACAAATGTTCATTGTTGCGGCTTTAAAATGGGAGCAAGCAGGAACAGTTAGTCTTGTACGGACGAGTGATGTTATTTTTGCATTCATTTGGCAAATGATCTTTTTGAGTGATGTTCCAGATATATACAGGTAACTTTTTACTTGAGTGGTTCCTGATTCTTATTCTACTAATATTTTTTGAACTTGTCAAGCTATCTCGGTGCAGTCATTGTTGTGATTGGTGTTCTACTCACTACATTTCGAAAATGGGTCTCCACTTTACCCGAAGAGAATAGAATTCGAAAGATTTTTGGATTTTTACTGAAGTAATCGCATGTGACCGATGACCCTTTGGGCTTGAATACTTACCGGGAGTTGTGATCTTCAAACTGCTGCCATTGCCACTATAATTATTTATAATTTTATTACCTTGTTTTCTTAAGATGGGACAAATATTCCTACAGTTAATCTAAGCTAGGTCTATTCTATTTCACTCACGACTGCTATCGTGGGAATTCTAGAGGACTCTCATTCACTTATAATAAAAAGTTAATTGAAATATTCTCAAAAGTTGAACGTCGGATGAGGCATAGAAAGATATTAGTTAGTTGCAATCTAGAATCAGTTCAATGGACGTTTTTCAGACATTAAAATATGAATATGAAAAACAGAATCGTCAAGGAATCTACAGAAATGAAATGAAACAGGTGTGGGAGTCAAGTCCAATTCCTCTACTGGGATATCTCTAATATTGCGAACCACAGACTACAAGTGGAATCTTCCAACTTCCAGCATGTAAATTATATTAAGACCTCTCGGAGGTCCGAATAATTAATTTCTCGTATCAAGGTTAGCTTTCCTAATAAGTAGAGTTTTGGAAACGTACGATACTCGTAAATCTAGTCTTACGTACGATCATCAAATTTAAAAGGGACTTTGGGGTACTGGAGATAATGTAGTTTCTCTAATGTAGTTTAAGTCGACAAGATCCTGAATGTCTGCCTAACATGATGCATGACTAAATTCATAATGATTACATGTTACGTCCGATTCCATTATCAAATTTCAACTTCTTCCAGTTCGCACGCGTGATTTGCAATTTCTATGTTTGAAACCACGCAATTTAAAACTAGGATGATTTCATATATACTTATGGATGGTAGATACTTTTTATCAAGTTATTAGGGACATGGGAACACTTACTACACGTTATCCGCAAACCCTACTATTTTTTATTAATTAAGTCTTGCAAACTTTTTAAGTGGATCTTAATATAGCCAGGCACTCATTTCATTTAATCTTATTGAGAAAAACAGTCCCGTGTCCTGTGTGAGTACACATTCATCACAAAGCCTCTGAATATGCTATGCCGTGCGTATTGATTTCGCACGTTCAGTCTCTTCTCTACTCTGCTTGCACATTTCAGATGAAGTTGAAGTTGAAGGTCAGACTCAGCTGAAGAGTGGAATATTTTCTTGCCAACGACTCAAACATTTTTTAGTTTGGCAAAGAATTCGCAACACTACTAATGTTGAGTGTCAAGTGCCATCAGTGCGAATATTATTTGTAGGGAAATATTTTCTTTTCGGATCTGAATGGAGTAATAAAAACAAATTAATTTAAATTAATTTAATTGCAAACATTCTCCATGTTCTTATTATTGGCTTAATTCTTAAGGTATAAATCATGACGGACACGGAACGAGATGTCGAAATTCCTGTAGCACTACTGCTAGAATCAAAAGAGGAGCAAAATTCACTATTAAAAGTTTACATTCCTTGTGAGAAGAAATCAGAAAATGGAAAATGTGATCAAAATGCAAATAAATCTAAAGATTTTCAACCCTTATCGTTGGCGGCCAAAAACTCAACGGACAAAGAAGAGCCTTTACCAAAATCTCGTGTCCAAGAAGGATGGAAAAGATTCATTGGAATCTGGTTTGGTCTCAGCGCTAGTTTTACATTTTCTACTGCAATGATATTTGTCAAAGTGCTGCCAAATTATGACCCATCTACGATTGGCCTTTGGAGGTTCATCGTGTCATTCATCCTGAATGTCCCACTAATGCTCTATTATCGCTATGGACCAAAAAAGAATCTTTTTGAACCAATCTGGCCACTAAAGGCAATCAAATCAAAAGTTGCAGCTTTGCTTTTGGTAAATTGTCAAGATTTAACTAGTTAATTTGTCAATTCTAAATGAATATTATATTTTCTTTCAGCTGAGAGGAATTGGTGGTTGTTCGGCCATGATATTACAAATTTATGCGATTAAATATATAGAGCTTCCCGATGCGACCGTCATAGCTTTGAGTACACCAATTGTAGTCTCTATAATCGCAAGCATATTTCTAGGAGAAAAATGTGGAGTGATTCCTATACTTGCGGCACTGTTGACATTTTTGGGCGTCACTATTATTGCTAGACCTCCTGTCCTAACTGGGGCCAAGGAATTTGATTTGAGTACTCTGGTATGATAATTCACACACACTTTTCTATGATTTAGATAAACAAAATATATTTTTATTTTACTTTTGACAGATCGGGACAGCAATAGCTTTGATGGCTATGATTTGTTCCGCAACCGTATTCGTTGTTCTTCGCTACCTTCGTGGAATTCATTTTTCCCTTGTGATGCTTACTCTTAGTTTAGTTGGAATTATAGAATGTTCAATTGTTTGTTTCGCTACTTCAAAATTTGATATTCCACAAACTGCTGAAGATTTGGCCTACGCATTTTGTTCTGGATTATTTTCATATGCAGGCTACCTTTTTCTAACAGGGGCTCTCAAGTTTGAACAGGCAGGACCAATTGCACTAACTCGGACTTGTGACGTTGTTTTCACTTTTATATTACAAATGATATTTTTGGGAACTTTATCCAGACATTTTTAGCTTGCTAGGAACATCCTTTGTAGTGTTTGCTGTTGTGATTATAGTCATAAGGAAAGGATTAAGTACTTTGCCGAAAGGGCATAGGAATCGAGAGAAATATTGGTGTTTCCTTAAATAGGCACACACAAAAAAAGCATGTGTAAATTTAACAAAAAGACTGACGTCGTAAAACTAACGAAGCTCGGAATATGTGATGTGAAATTACAATAAAAAATATTCGAAATGCTCATGGAAAACTAAAATTGTCTGATTCAGGAGGCGTGACGCTAAATAAAGTAGAATTCATTCGGATTTATATATCCTTAAGACAGAAAGTTCTTGCCATTATTGTGCCTTAGTTGGGAAACGATGGGCCTGATTTAGTTACTTACATTTCTAAACTGAGGATGTTATTAAGCATTTATGCATTTATATTAATTAGGTTTGTCTGCAGAGTAGGAAAACCCAGGGAGAAGTGCTCGATTAGTTGGAGGATGATTAATACAATAAAATGTTTAATGTGATTGATGAATTCATACTTAATGGTTTGAAAATTTTGATATATTGAGTTTCCAAAATGGTACGCACAATTATCCTTCAATTAATCCCCCTGCACATAATTTATATAAAAGTTAAGACGCAGAAGGGGCAGTCTTAGCCCTGGAGTAGATATTCGCTTTGGGTCATTAGGTTAGTGGACCGATGATGATATTCTATTTTAATTTATAACGGAAGACTATGTAACGATTATTCTTAATGATGTTTGATAAGGCCTATACTGCAAACAGTACGCATCTTTTAGGGAGAGATAAGTTGACTTCTAAAACCTAAAATTGAGGAAGACGAATTGAAGGCTGAAATAACTGACAATGGTGACTTCAGAGCCACACAAAATTTAAAATTTTCATACTAAACTTATCTAAACTTGAACAGATGAAATGTTTGTGATATTGTTGTCAACTTTTACATCGTCAATAAACTAGACACTTCTTGAACCTTGAAATTTTCATGAATATACAAGGTATAATTAATTTCAAGTACATCAAACAAATTTTGAGCACATCGAGAAATTTCTTAAGCATTATTCCATGATTATTGAGGCAGGTACATTAATCTCTGACAATAAGGTTTTACAATGGATTAAAGTCGGCACCGCGTGCGTATGACAAGAGAAATAAATATTAGATTTGATTTTCACAATAAGTGACAAATGTATTTCATACAGAGTATCATCGATTACGAAAACACTGCCTTGAGATGTTTTACAATGCAGAATGCCTAATATATATTGGGTTCGTCATTTACGTAACTTGGCAATTTTGATTAGGATTTGGGTGCAGCCGGGGCCGCTCTGTAAAGTGAAGAGAAGACCCTGAGCGTACTTCAATTACTCAAGATAGACTTAACAAAACTAAGCTGCGCTGCGGTTAAGAATCCATGTAATTAAATAAACTGTATCTTATTTCAGTCATTTAGCTAAGTTATACATAGTACTGGACACAACTTATGTCCATGTAATTTTACTTCTACAATTTCCGTATTAACGTATAGCACTTTAGTTTTTTGCAATGTGTCCAATCCATGTGCATGCTAGCCTAATGCCTAACGCAAGTATAGTTTGAAGAGATACGAACCAACGAATGTATTGATTTTAACTTGGCTTCTTTGCACGTGCAATATACGAGGGAGTGCGATGCGAAAGAAACTTTCGCCAATGCAACGCAGTGCAAAATCAAATTTTGCAGTCTAAGAAAAGAATTTCACATCATAGGATAGAAGATCATCTGGAATCTGGATGGAAAATCCCGGGTAGAAGTCAAACTTGTAAAATTCTAATTCAACTTTAGTTCTACAGCATAATCCAGGATTCCGGATCCCTTGCCTCTGGAATAATGTCCAAAAAATAAGATCAACTGCATGCACTGCCAAAACAGCAATGAAGGAAGAGGTAAATTTAAGAATTCAATTTCTACTAATATCTTGAAAATGTTGACTTTAAATTTTAAGTTTCTTAAACAGGCTAAATCTGTGGCTGAAAGAATTAGAATGATTCCTCCTAGTGATGAGAAATATTGCATGGATGAAGATGTCACGACATATCACGACGTATGCAAAAGTGAAAATAAAAAGTGTGATCAAAATGACAATACCAAAGATGCTGACGTAGACCCAGTGCCCCTTCTGATACTACAACAGAGCAACAATGAAAAAGGTCAGCAGCCTGTAGACAAAAACCCAATTCAAAAAGGCTGGAAGAGATACATTGGAATTTGCTGTGGCCTAAGTGCAAGCCTTTCCTTTTCCATTGCAATGTTATTTGTAAAAGTTTTGCCACAATATGATCCATCCACGATTGGGCTTTGGAGATTTGTTGGAACTTTTACTCCGTCCTTTCCAATTCTTTTATATTTTCGACTAGGGCCTAAGAAAGATATTTGCGAACCTGTTTGGCCAATCAACTTAAAAAATTCAAAGCAATTGAGAACAATTTGGTTGATCCTGGTAAGCTATCCTTTTATTGTGAAATTCTAAAATTAATTAATTAAAAATTGCAATAAGCGAAGCTGTGTGGAATTGCCGGTACTTCAGCCATGGTTTTACAAATTTATGCAATCAAATACATCTCACTCCCTGATGCCACTGTATTGAGTTTGTCTACACCAATTTTCGTCTCCCTAATCGCAAGAATATTTCTAGGAGAAAAATGTGGACTGATTCCTATGCTTGCGGCGATTTTGACTTTTATAGGCGTCACGATTATAGCCAGGCCTCCTGCCTTGACTGGAGCTAAAGAATTCGATTCGGATACTTTGGTTAGTAATTTATCCAAGTTAAAAAATTTGCCCATACTAATTTTTTACTTACTAGATTGGCACTGCCATTGCCCTTGGCTCCATGGTTTGTTCATCAACCCTTTATGTCATCTTAAGATTCCTTCGAGGCGTTCATTTCTCCCTATTAATCCCTGTATTTGGAATTATTGGGATTGTAGAATGTGGGATCGTGTGTGCCATGTTGTCAAGATTTGATTTGCCACAAACTGGATTGGATTGGATCTATGGGCTAAGTGCTGGATTCTGTACTTACACTGGGCAAATATTTCTTACAGCTGCCCTCAAATATGAACAAGCAGGGCCAATTGCTCTCACTAGGACTTGTGATGTGATTTTTGCATTTATATTGCAATTAATATTTTTAAACATTTATCCAGATGCTTATAGTCTGATTGGCTCATCCATTGTTGTTTCGGCTGTTGTGATTATTGTAATTCGAAAAGGACTGAGTACGTTACCTGAAGGTCATAAGAGTAGAGAAAAATATTGGTGTTTTCTAAAATAAAATGGATTGAAAGATAGTAGGAAATATTTTTGGGATATAGATTTAGAAAATAAGGAAAATGATTTGTATGCCATAACTTCAAGTGCTACACAATCTGCGCAGCTAATGCTACAGCAATTGAGTAGAAATTTAATCAATTATGAAGCTATTTGTTCTAATTATATTGACATATAGTTTAAGAAATAGTAGATAAAGTCGAACTTCTATGTTAGAAAGATAGTAGGAAATATTTTTGGGATATAGATTTAGAAAATAAGGAAAATGATTTGTATGCCATAACTTCAAGTGCTACACAATCTGCGCAGCTAATGCTACGCTACAACAATTGGGTAGAAATTTAAGAGAAAGACACCTATTTGTTCTAATTATATTGACATATAGTTTAAGAAATACTGCATAAAGTCGAACTTCTATGTTTTCACTAAAAATAAAATGTATTAAATCTAATTTTTAAGCCTGAAGGTTTTTATAGGATCAATTTAAAATTTAACAGCCCCAATAAATGAGTTGAATATGCGTTTTCCTTTTTCAAATTAAAAAATACAGCAAGAATTGCCCGCAGCACGATAATGACATGTGCACCGTTTATTTCCACGCAGATACAAGTGCATCTTAGCGCATTGAAAAATTTGCAGTCTAGTAACGTCTAACCTTCAAGGTTTCGGATTCGGTTTTATCTCAAAGCTCAGGCTGACCAAGGCTGCAGTGGAGAAACCGCAAATGTGGAGCAAAGCAAACTCCTATCCCGGGCTTTTACATTACATTTACGTTGTAGGTTCAGTTAGTCACAAGTTTACAATCATCCGGATTACATCAGACTAGACTGACTGTAAGAGAATTGAAAAAGTTTGCCAACTATTTTGTTTTTCTTAAGTCCGAATTCATTCCAAGTAACACTATGAGCTACACGCGCTAGTCAAATTCGATGAACTACCATTTTCATCATTGAGTCAACCTTCATGTAAAGTGTAAGTAGTTTTTTCCAATTTTCATCATTGAGTCAACCTTCATGTAAATTGTGAGTAGTTTTTTCTTAGTTAACTAATTAAGATAAACGACACAGTATTTCGTAACTTGATTCAACTCGGGACACAAACTCATAAATTGACTACATTAAGAAAACTAGAAGACAAGTCAAAGTTCAGCAAGATAGGCAATTCCAAATTATTATTGATGACGTGACCGGTTCTTAAGATTCATTCGCATTCACATTCACGAGTGTAACATGTAGCATTTAGCATGTAGAATTTGTAGATTAAATTATTCAATTCTAGCCTTTGCTTTCGTGAATGCTAATATTCTAGGTTTCTAGTAGCTAGCACGTTTTGTTCTAGCCGCTGACAGTATATGATGACATGCCTTTGCCTTGTTTGTGAGAAAGGATTAGGATTAAGGATTTGATGAGTTTGTCACTATTAAGATAGGAGCATGAGAAAAACACATTTTACTGCCCTGTCAGTGTCAATCTTAACTCGGTCTCGAGTTTTCTTTTGGTCTCGAGGTCTGATCTCGAGTTTTAGTCCCGAGGTGTGGACACATTTTACTGCCCTGTCAGTGTCAATCTTAACTCGGTCTCGAGTTTTCTTTTGGTCTCGAGGTCTGATCTCGAGTTTTAGTCCCGAAGTGTGGACAGATTTATTCAACCAGTAAAAATTTCCACATGATTCAACTCTAAACAAATTTTGCACTACACATCCACATGAGGATAGGGCAGGACAGGATCCGCTATCGCTATATAAATTCCATCGATAACTCTGGAACTGTACTTGTTCATCATTACAGTGCGTCGAGCAAAGTACACTTTGTACACACAAAAACAAGTCAGTGGGGACAAGCAGTCTGGTTCTATTTGCTTATAATAATAAACTCATAAGAAAATTGATAAGAAANTTGTTCATCATTACAGTGCGTCGAGCAAAGTACACTTTGTACACACAAAAACAAGTCAGTGGGGACAAGCAGTCTGGTTCTATTTGCTTATAATAATAAACTCATAAGAAAATTGATAAGAAAACCCTTGAAAATCTCAATCTCAACTCGACTTGCTCAAGAATTTTGTAGTCATCACTAGAGCTTGGATCAAATTTGAGTTTGTATTTTTCCTTAGTACTCGTACTTGTTGGGCTTGTTAAGTTTTTAAAACAGAAAAATTAAATACAGAGTAAGTAGATTAATTCCGTTTGAATAAAAAATGAAATTAGCAATTTTTGAAAATTTTTACACAGTTATTGATAAACCATGGTTGATGAAAGTACTATTGATTTTTCATTGTTAATTTTGCTTTAAATTTTTATTTCCAGATTCAATAATAAAATGACATTATCGAATAACCATGCAAATGGACGAAAAAATTCTGTGCCACTGGCAGGAGATTCAGATTCAGACACGGACAACACGAGCAATCACAATCCCAGCGACTGTCTCGGCCGCCGTCCCTCAGACCAAATGTATAAAAATATGATTGCAGTCACATTGGATGACCTGGACTTGGGGCTGAAGGATAAAGATAAATTAGGGAGCTCAAATGGAAATATCGCCATAGTCTGTCAACACCCAGAATGCTCAAAACCAGACAAAAAGACAAAAAAGGTGGCTAAAGGTTGGAAACGATTCCTTGGATTGGCCCTTGGCTTGTCAGCCAGTGTTGCTTTCTCACTTGCTATGCTCACAGTCAAACTTTTATCAAAGTATGATCCGTCCACGATTGGAGTCTGGAGATTTGCAGGGATATTTGCTCCGTCCTTGCCCATCGTTTTGTATTACAGATATGTCAAAGGTCAAAATGTATTTGATCAGATTTGGCCACTTACAGAGCGAGCACAACTCAAAATGGCAGCTGCTTTATTCGTAAGAGAAAATATATTTTTTTAAATAGTAATTTGAAATTATTTTATTATTTTATATCATTTTTCTCTAGTTTCGAGGCACACTTGGGTGTACGGCAATTGTTTTGCAATATTATGCGATTCAATACATCGAGTTGGCTGACTCAACTGTAATAGGTAATAAATTATTTGCATCTTATTACTCTAACACTGAAATAAACTATATTCTATTCTATTCTATTCTATTCTATAGCATTTTCGACTCCCGTATTCGTCAGTTTTGTAGCTAGAATATTCCTCGGAGAGAAAATTGGGATTGTTCCTATCGTCGTGGCTGTGCTGACTTTATTTGGAGTCGTTGTGATTGCCAGACCTCCACTCTTGACCGGAGCTGAGGAATTTAGCGAGGAAAATTTGGTAATGCAAAGTCTGTGGTATCTATTTCTAAAAAATTTAAATTACTTCACTATTTATTTTTTTAGATTGGAGTCTGCCTAGCCTTCGCCTCTATGATTTTTGCAACACTTGTATTTGTCATTCTGAGATATTTGCGTGAAGTTCATTTTGCCCTTGTCACGACCACATTTGGATTCATTGGGATTATTCAATGTGCTGGGCTATGTGCCATAATGTCAACTTTTGATTTACCCCATACTCCATTTGAATGGTTTCTTGCAATTTGTTTAGCAGGGCTCACTTTCATAGGTCAATCCTTTATGACCTCTGCTTTCAAGTTTGAGGATGCAGGGCCAGTTGCTCTTACAAGAACATTTGATGTAGTTTTTGCCATTCATTTGGCAAGCCATATTTTTAGGAGTCTTACCTGATATTTTTAGTTTACTGGGCTCAATTATTGTAATTTTTGGAGTTGTTTTAATTGGGATAAGGAAAGGGTTGAGTTCTTTACCTGAGGAAAGTCCATCACGACAAAGGTTTTGGTTCCTTTTAAAATGAAGGATTTATTAGTGACTTTTTTTCACTATATTTTCCTATTACATAGGTTAGAACAGAAAGACAATAATAATTATATTATTCGTGATAATTTTATTTTGTAATGATATGTGAAATGTAAATGAAATAAATTGTATCATGGTGCTATCACACGTCTTCAAATTATTTGCTTAGTTTTATAACAACCTATTCAAATAAATAAAGTTTAAAGTGTGTTCAATCAACACATTCTCAATTGTTACATTTTCCTATAATATGTATGTATGTCTAAATTTGAACAAATTGTTCATTCAAAAAATAACCTTATGACTCATAAATTAATCTGACGTTGATTACCTCTACCTACGTGATCGTAATACAACTACTACTACTGTGACAGTCATTACCTTTAAATGTTCTAATCTAATCTGATTTTACTTCTTTCATTTTAAGCCAGTCATTTGGACCCACCTCAAACAAAAACCTCAGACTCATTCTAATGAATAGCTCTCATCTGTCTGCATCCGTATTTAACCTGAATGAGACTGTCAATCCTAGATCATTGTAAAGGTTTCAAACCACAACCATACCACAACACTGGAAAATTACCTGGCGAAGGGCAGTAAAAACTAGAAAATTTACACATGTTATTCACAATACCAGATATTCACAGATATAGACACTTTCAAGGGTAAACTTATTTTTAGCTGCGCAATCTGCAATCATGAAATTAAGGTAAAAATACAAAATTTTAAAATTAGAGTGCATTTACCACTTTTTTAAATTTTAAATTGTTATTTTTAGTCAAAATGGAAATCCAGTGGAACCTTGTGACCTTATCAGTGCAAAGATTAGGCGAAGTTCTAATGTTTGGGAAGCGTTTGAAATGCCAATGTATGTGACTGAAGGATTTCATTGTGAAGATCCATACAATTCAGACGAAAATTCAAAATACACTACAGCACCTACAGGATGGATGAGATACATTGGGATTATATTTGCAATTTCTTCTAGCGTTGCATTTTCTCTCTCTTCAATCGTGATCAAAACTCTTCAATCCTATCATGCTCTGAATTTGAGCACTTGGAGATTTCAAGGAGTTCTTGTTCCAAACATGATCATCATTTCGTACTATGCTTGGGCAGGGAAATCTGACATGGTCAAAGGAGTTTGGCCACTGAGTGAAAAGAGTTCTAGAAAGAATTGGATCATTCTACTTGTAAGGGTTTATAATATTGAATTGTCATGAGAGTGACTAATTTTTGCATTTCTTTAGTTTCGAGGTCTCTTGGGAGGAAGTGCAGTTGTGTCACAAGTCTACGCGATTCAATATTTAAATGTAGCTGATGCCACTACAATCGGTTTTTCGACCCCGATTGTGGTCACGTTTCTGGCATATTTTATTTTAGGGGAATCTCTGGGCTTTGTTCCAGTCTTTGTTTCAATTTATGCTGTTGGAGGCGTAGTAGTAATCACACGCCCTCCAGCACTCACAGGTGGAGAAGTCAGTATGGACAATTTGGTGAGACACGCATGTCATGGTTGTATTAGAAAAACTAAACTTAAAATTTTATAATTATTGAATTAGATAGGAATTGGAATGGCGTTGATTTGCATGGTCTCATCAGCATTTATCATGATCGTTCTAAGATTTTTAAGAAATGTCAACCCAACGATCATTACGAGTGCGTACGGAATCGTTGGAACAACTCTTACGATTTCCATTGCCCTTGGATGTGGAGTTTTTCAATTTCCAGAAAAAAGAGATGATTGGATTTTTGCAGGTGCTTTAGGGCTTCTCACATTCATGGGACAAATTTTTTACACTCTAGCACTAAAGGTGACTTTCTTTAAAAAATGGCCAACTGTTTTTATAGACAATTTAATTTCGTATTAATTTATTCATGTATTTCACCAGTATGAAGAGGCTGGGCCTGTTTCATTGATCAGAAGTGGAGATGTCATTTTTGCATTTACTTGGGAATTCATATTTTTGGGTATACTACCGGACATATACAGGTTGCAGAGAAAAAATGCATTTATCCCGAATTTCCAATTGTTGATTTCAAATTATATTTCAGTGTTGTGGGAGCCGTTATCGTGATAAGTGGAGTTGGAATAATTGGCTTAAGAAAATGGGTGCAAGGACTACCTGACGATAATAAGAAACGGAAGATATTTTCGTTCTTACTCAAATAGTTAGTGATAAACTGATAAACATTACACAAAGTAATTTGACTAGGATAATATTGACTTATTAAGTTTATCAAGTGTGTACCTCTTATAAAAATAAATCTTGGCGATAACTGCGCATTATAATCTTGCTTCATTTTATACATAATCTTATTTCAACCGGACATATACAGGTTGCGTTGAAAAATTAAGATTTCCCGTATTTACAATATTGTTGATTTAAAATTTTATTGCAGTATTGTGGGAGCCGTTATTGTGATAAGTGGAGTTGGAATAATCGGCGTAAGGAAATGGGTGCAAGGACTACCTGACGATAATAAGAAACGGAAGATATTTTCGTTCTTACTCAAATAGTTAGTGATAAACATTACACAAATTAATTTGACTAGGATAATATTGACTTATTAAGTTTATCAAGTGTGTACCTCTTATAAAAATAAAATTTTTTTGTGATAACTGCGCATTCATTCTTATTTCCCATGCCTTGACTTGATTTGGCGTTTGATATTTAACGGCACAGGCTTATAGACTAAGGTCTGGACCTGTTATATGCTAATTGACCTGTCATCAGTCTTATACTCAAACTGAAAGGTCTCACAAGTTGGTGATATGCTTATTGACAGTGCCTTGTAACTTTCCATGCAAATTATATTGCAATGCACGAATTCAACACAAAATATGATGTGTTATGTAAACGTAATGTTTTTTCATGTTCATGGTTTGCAAATTCTGATGTGTCTTTTCTTGCTAGGCCTTTATTTAGGAAAATCAGTTCAAGTATAAACTCGGCTAGGTAGATTG
>WJEZ01001434.1:0-17597 GCA_009869925.1 Thalassaphorura encarpata
CTGGAGTAGTAATTGTAGTCTAGTTTGAGTTTTTAATAACCTTTAAGAAATTCATTTGGACAGGGATCTGCATTTTAACCAAATCCTGGATGCAATCATCTCTCTGTTGTACATTATTATTAGTTCATCTTTATGACGGTTCTAGATCTGTAGTGTATTTGCAGTAAAGATCTAGATCGGTGTGGTATTGACAATTGGGATCTATATCTACGTGGTAATGGCAATTGAGATCTAGATCTGCGTGGTATAGCCAATTCAAATCTAGATCTTCGTGGTATAGCCAATTTAGATCTCTATCTACGTGGTAATGGAAATTAGAATCTAGATCTTTGTGGTATTTTGTGGTATTGGGGTGCAAAAGGTCCAGAAAAATTATAGGCCATAGGCGCGTACCGCGTTTAATGAATCTATGCACCTAACAATACGAACGGTTGTAGTCTCCATCTCTCCTAGATTAACAAATTTGGAACTCGTTAGTGGTTTTATTATTTCCAATTAATTTTTATTCACTTTCATGTAGATTTTTACAGAAAGAATTAGCGGAAAAATTAAGTAAGGACTGTTACTACTTCCTCCTTCCTATCTTGCACAGGGCTGCTTGTCGTACTAGTTTCTTCTTCTTAAGTACGTCAACAACTCTGTCATGATTTTTCTTCCTCTCTTCTCTTCCTTTATGTATCAAATGGAACCTACTTCTTGAGGTTTCCATGTGGTCTTTGAATAGAATAGGCTCACTGGTGACGTAAGGACACCCTATTACGGGACATTTCAAGGGGTTCTTAATATGGAATAATTCGATATGTCGGTGGGTAGTGCTTACAACTTTTCCTTTGCCGTGTATATGACAAATTCCGCATTGGACCGATCGATTGTTAATAAAAGCCAGGATTTTCTTATTCATTGACTCGAAAGCCTCGATCGTTTTATATTTCATCTTTACATTCTTTGGCGTGAATGGTGGAATTCTTATAGTATCATTTGATTGATGAGTTCCGATTTCGTTCAATGTGTCCGCGTTTTCTTTGTACATTCTATGAATCCTGTCATGTCTTGCGCATCTGTTTATATGGGTTGTCATGGAGATTCTTCGAGCAAATCTTTTTCCACACGACTCAACAGGACAAGGTATGCTCTTCTGTAGGTGGGTATGTGCATGCTTGCAAAGAGTTTTGAATGATTTGAAGTCCTTCAGGTACTTTGATTCGGTTCCTGGAGTCTTAAGTGTATGTATTGAACATACGCCACACATTGTCTTCGGCAAATTCAGTGCTGTTGTCACCATATTATGAGCTTCCAAATAATCCTTTCTTAATTCAAACAGGAATGGTACATTCAATGCAGACAGCACCGAGCTACTAGTGAATGAGGTTTTGTCTCCTAAGACAATGTGGGTGGATGTCTTATGATTTTCAAAGTCCTGCGAGGATAAGGTAACAAAACTGCAGTTTCCCACTGGGCAGCGGTGTACTTGTCTGATGTGAGTGGTGATGACATGTACTCCGAATGTTTTGATTGGTCGCAGAAGATAGCGACTAGACTTGTACTTGGATACACGTTTAAGGATGCAGCAAATGCCACAAAATTTTTTTCCTTGTCCCATTGCCTTGGTCACTTTTCGATTAGCAACTTCGAAATCCTCATAGGTTTCATATTTCCACTGGAAATCATTGTGGTCCAACCCAGGAACTACTATCCTAGTTTTCCTTGAATGATTTTGTAGATTCTTCGAGGATAGTGCTTTATCAAACTCGTTTTGCGCCAAGTGAGTCTTACTAGGGTTAGTAAGCATTCTCTTCTGGTGGTTTTCTAAATTCTTCGACGATGACGTAACATAATGACAAAGTTGACAACGGTATACATCTTGAATATGTGTTGAGATTATGTGACCTCTAAAGTTTGTATAAGGTTGTAGAATACTTTTTTTGGTCGATACATTCTTCAGGATGAAACAAATTCCACAACATCTGTGCTCTTTTCCGAGCGCGTCACAAATTTTAGTGTTTGCAGCATGGAAATCCTCGTAAGATTGGTATTTTAACTTAAAATCTGTGGGATCTAGTCCTGGGACGGCTTGTAAGATTTCGTGATGTTGCTGGAAATCACATATTAGTCAGATTTTTCTATAGGAGCCAAAGGATCGAAATGACGATAGGAAAAATGTTATTCCGTGTAGTACCTTTGTTGCACCCAGTTTCAGCTGATCTGATGAACTCCTTGTTTGTCTGTCATTACTCTGCAGGGAAATGAATATATTGTTGATGAGGTCGTGCATGGCTTGATGTAATACTGTGTATGAAGGTATATGGATCTAGGTCTAGTCGAAGCTATTTTTAATTGTCTTACCTGGGTGGCACTTACAGCATTGGAGCTTGGAGCCGGTGCTCCATGCGACTTTGCCAATGCAATTCTTCTTTTATAATCCTATGATTAAAGACTTGGTTAGAACGCACTAACCTGACAAATCATGAATACTTGTATTTGAATTACTTTTACATCCTCATCCGTGACATAGCCGCAAATACCTTTATTTAGGTGAGTATGAATTCTAGTCCGGGGTTGCGTCTCTCCGACACGAAAGTATTTCTTGCAGATTTTACATTGAAAATTGCTGTTTTCCAATTCTTCTATTCTCTCACTCCGAATCGCAAAAGTCATCTGCACAAAATAAAGTGAGTACAAAATGTGTTGAACATTGGTTGGGATTCGCTGTCTATCCGAACATTACTTCGTAACTAGCCAGATTAGATGAAATATGTTGGAAACAATGTCTACGCATCAAACTATAGAGCGCATATGTGTCTCTAGAAAGAGAGTGCGGCTTGTAAGTGCAACTTAGGCATTCGTACACTTCATGACCTGGTTCGTTTGGCTCCATGTGGCTCTTCAACTTCCGCTCTATTTCTTTGGCCCGCTGTTTAAGGAAATCAGACAATAAGGCTGTAGTCAAGTAGAAATACTAAATAGATATGACATATACCGCCCGCGCTTTGAATTTTCCTTCCCAATGTGGCCTTTGAGCTTTGAAGGCGTTCTCGAAAGCAATCTGTGAAACAGATTAAAGTATTTGAATTCTTTAAATTTTCTCTATCTATCATTGAGAGCGGTCGACGAAGTCATGAGTTATTACTTCCTCTTCCTTCGTTTTTCTGGAGCACCTCCATCTACAATGGCGACGAATTCTTATCTCTGCATGGGTTTTACATGAGCCATCGTCTACAAATATTTTTAAGCATTTTATGCATTGAAATGCATTTCGACCATCACTGTCAATGGGGTGATAATCCAATTCGCCCTTCCCATAAATCAAATCCAAAACTTCAGACTCAGAATCCTCATTACTTTCTGGTACGTTCAGAACATGTTCTTCTTTTAAGTGCTCCAGCAACTCCTTCTTGGTGTTATACACCAGGACACTTTTGTAATAGTCGGTGCACATGACGCATTGGAGTTGGGATACTCCCTTGTCATCGCAAAGTTGCTTATGTTTTTTAAAACAGTGACTAACTGAAGGGAAATAATAAGACATGTCTTCAGTGACGACTTCCAAGGAATGAATGTCATGAATGTGATAGAGTAGGTCTTCCTCATTTTCAAATTTTGGCATTTGGGAAATGTCACCAAAACCTATTCCACATATCGGGCAACAAAGTCCTTCCAACTCAAACTTTTGACAAAGTCTTGATATTTCCGACCGGAATTCATTGACTGAGAACAAATTTGGTTTGACAGCAATATGTATAACCATAATATGATTTCTCATATCAGCTTCATCCTGTATTACTGGACATTTGGTCACATCTTTTGTTTTCAGTCTGCAGATAGAACATCCTGTGTCGTCCCAGCCATTCTCTTCATTTAATTCCGTGATCTTGAGTCTACAATCTTTTATAGAGTTGAAAAGGATGGGAAGGACGCTCGAAGGTTCCCTGAGTACAACAGGTTGCGAATCATCAATTCCTATGTCTAACTCCCCAACTACTTCCTTCTCGTCAAATTCATAGTTTTCCAAATCATCATAAATCCGACATTCCTCAGAGTCTGATGAGTTCAAATCAACAATGTGAGGAACGTAGTCTTCGTCTTTTTCGTTTTCAATGCCTTCATCCCCGTCTGAATCTGATTCCGTTGACGCAGTCACAAGATTAGCATCCTGTTGAATCAATTTCTTCAAACTTTCGTCATCTTCGATCCTTGTCAAAATTGGAGCAAGGATGCAACCGGTTGATCGTGATATAATTGGGGGAGATAGATTTACACCTTTGTTTTTTGGGGGTGAATATGATTCTGGATCAGGTTTTGTCTCTTCCTATTAAAAAAATGTAAAAAGAAGTTGCACAGTTAGATTTAGCTAGATCTGCTATGTTATAGACAGAATGGTTCTAGATCTGAATCTACGTGTATCCCATAGTCTTGTTGGTTCTAGATCTGGATCTAGGTGTATCCTATAGTCTAGTTGGTTCTAGATCTGGATCTTGGTGTATCCTATAGTCTAGTTGGTTCTGGATCTGGATCTAGGTGTATTTTTTTACATACTATTACCAAGGCAGTTCTAGATCTGGATCCAGGTAGAAATATTACATGATGTAGTCAATAGGAATCTAGATCTGAGTCCAAACTACTTACATTTTTCCTGCCCGGTGATGGGGTTGACGTTACTAGCTTGAAAAGCTGTGGACTCTGAGTTTTTGTCTGGAAAAATATGAAGGATGTCAATTGATGAGTTATTAGTAATTGTAATATTATTCATAAATCATTCTTACCTTTTTTGAAGGACTGCTAGACTTTTTACGCTTCTGTCTTTTTTGTTGGGACTTGGTTAAGTCGAAATCTTGGTCGGAGTCCGACATTTTATCACTTCCAATGCCAACAGAGAGTTAGATTGTTATCTACGTGAACGTCTCGTCGTTCTGTATTGAAACAATTTCCCCCCTCTACCTTTCGCCACTTTCCTAGCAAAGTCGTTAACGTGAACGTTGCGTTGTTCCGCCTTTACAACATGTTGGTTAGAGGCTAACGTTGCTGACTTTGGAATTATTTTATCTAATTAAAATTTAATTGGAATAAATGAAGTAGAGGAATTCGTCGAGCTGTTTCTCCGTCTTGTCAGTTTCCTTTGTGATTTGAAGTTCGTGCCCAAGCCGTTTTTACTTTCTTTTTTCCCATGTGACACTAAAAGACGCTAAGGTTGGTGTGGTGGGAAAATTTGAACATTCAAAATTTTTCTTAGTCGGTTTCTCACTCTAGTTAATCTGGAGTAGTAATTGTAGTCTAGTTTGAGTTTTTAATAACCTTTAAGAAATTCATTTGGACAGGGATCTGCATTTTAACCAAATCCTGGATGCAATCATCTCTCTGTTGTGCTTTTAAAGCGGAACAAAGTATCGTTCACGCTAAAGGGCATTTGTTCAGGTGTTGAATTTAAGTAAACAACAAGCCCATGCCATCCTGGGAAAGCAAGTAAGTAATACGGTGTATGCAGGGTGTCCTAAAACTAATTAGCGATGATTTAAAGTTGTGCCGTATTTTCGTAAGCAGAACTAAGCCTTTATTAAATCACGTTAGAGCAGGTGTAGGTATTTTTTCTCTAAGGAGTAACGTTAGGACTCTAGGAATTTCTTATGTAGAAGATTAATTATTGAGTGCGATTTGGATTCTACCCATTCGTTCTAAGGGTACTATTCTCTGGTATTTTCTTTAAAACTTCTGCAACTAAAAAAAAACCGAGCTACGTCTAAGTTCATTCTGTCGGTTACTCAGTCGCCAGGTTCGTACAACAAACAATTTCAATATAAACGTAGGCTTTTCAATTTTTGTAAGACTATCTTTCATCTTCACTTTTAATCTTCACTGCATCTGAGGTTCTCCTATAAAAAAATCAAAATAATTCATTCACACGTCTAGGTAGATCTATACCTAGATCTTGTTCAGAGCCCTTTGAGTATAGCTACTCTATCAGGGCTCTTGAGCAACTATTTATAGCAAATCGTCGCACTTTTTGATTGGTAAGGCGCGTGAACAACGCTGCGTTGTTCACTCCTATTTCCCTTTCACTTACGTGATGAAAAAATGGTTTTCACGTGTCACCGTAAGGCGTGACCACAGAATTCTGCCTGTTGTAAAAAATTCCCTCCCAACTTCCTAAACCACTACCCAAAACGCACAAAACCCTAGGCGTGTTGCTGTGCTGCCCTAATTCATTGAATTCGGGCAGCACTCGTGTTTCTAATCTATACTATGGACAGATTGGCTCTAACGACGGATCTAGATATATCAAATAGTCTAGATGGTTCTAGGGATAGATCTATATATATCGTTTAGTCTAGATGTTTCTAGACCTGAATCTAGGTACTTCCAATCGTATAGCTGGTTCTAGATCTGGATATAGGTATATGTATTATAAGCAATATGTACAATTGTTCTAGGCCTGGAGCTGGGTGTATCCTACAGCCTAATTGGTTCTAGATCTGAAGTAGTAATTGTAGTCTAGTTTGAGTTTTTAACAAAGTTTATGAAATTCTTTTTCACAGGGATCTGCATTTCAACCAAATCTTGAACTCAGTCATCTCCGTGGTATTTGTGAAACTAAATGTAGAACTTGCCTTAATTAAGCCATGTAAGGCTTTCACTATGTCGCATTTTTTATCCTATGATTAGCCCAATCCCAGTGACAGGACTTTAAGACTGACTTCAAAAGTACATAATGTCAGACCTAGATACACAGCACCGTTATAATTCAACCTAGACTCTTTTTCTACACGTAGTTGTATATGGTTCTACCTTTTAGTCCGTTCAGAATAACGTGAACCATTAATTAATTTAGAAGTTTAATTAATGTGTGCCAATTTGTTTTAGGAACCAAACTTGACTTGGAATTCAGAAAAACCTATTCAAGGTGGGGCTGCTTAAAGCTACGATTGCAAAAGCGGTCAAGAAATTGTTCACGCTTAAAAGCGTTCCGAGAACATCACGACCGCTCGCCCGTCTGCACAGCTGAACAGAACGGAACTGCGTTTAAGTCCTCGTTATCAGTTCTATAGTCGACTCAGCTGACGTACAATGGCTGGCCAGACGGACCAGACCCCACTGCCTCGCCAAGAACTGGCTGTTAGTTTTTACGGGAAATATAGCTCAAAAATATGCCGTGGAAAAGGTCCGGTGAGTAAAAAATTCGTAGATTCAGAGCTTGAAAATAACACACCTTGGCTAACAGTCTCATTCACGTACGCTTTATTTATTGACTGTAGGATGTAGGGGTCCTGGAGAAAGTAAAGGATATAACAAAGAATCATGACGCTCACAGTTTGGTAAATCAATTTCCGGCTACCTTACTTAGTCCCTCTATTCAAATGACACTCTTTCTATCCTTTTTCAGGCATTCACACATCCCCTCAATGGAGTCCACTACAAATATATCCATCACAAAGAGTGGAAGTGTTTGGGTTGCGACGGATATTTTCGCAGAGATGATCTCGTTATTAAACATTGCAAAGAGGAATGCTTCGAAGAACTTGGTCTTCGTGACAAATTCCGAAGAGAAATTCTACTAATTAATGAAGGAAGGGAATTTGATTTTAAAACAATGGAAGAGCTTGTTGAAGAAATGGTCCTTTGCTACGCGGATGACCATAATGTACAACATTGCATTGGCTGTGGATTCTGCGGACAAGGATTTCATACGGAGTACGAGCGTAATCAACACTTTTCGCAATATTCTCCATGGTATGTTTGATATTACATGAACTGTACTGAAACTAATTATTGCATGCTTTACGTATTTTGATTTCTAGCTCATCGCAAGGCTATTCAAAAAAATCATTTGCCGACTTTTTAGCTACCGGTAAATTCGACGAAATCGACGAGGACAAGTCTGGAAGTTCTGTTTCGAAAAGGATGAAAAATCTTGGGCTGGAGCGTATACGCACATTTCTCAACATGGCTCGCTATGTGACGTACTTCGTTCTATTCCTTCCAAATCAGGAATTATTGCATCCTTTCGATTATCTAAGGGCGAACAAGAATAATAGAAATTGTAAAATACCGTACTACGTTGGAAAACTAACTACATATTTCTTTGTTGAACACTTTCAATTGGAATCCCACCATGCTCATCGGGAAGTTTCAGCTATTCGTTCGAAGGTGGAGGAAGGATTTAAAGCCTTTCAATTTAAACTTGAATGGCATCAGCGCCTTCGCGATGCGGAGAAGATGGAATGTTACTTCTTGGTGAAATTTTTATATAGATTTTCAAATTTTCATTTCATATAGATGTAATGACTACTATTTGCTTTTCGCAGTACATGGGAAAGACAATAGAAAACTGTATTCCCGAAGACCTTATGACTAGGCTCTCATGGATTCCAATAAATAAGCATCCGGAAACTTCCCGTACGCAAGACACTCTTGACGATGCTGCACTCTACGATGCTACAGCTTTGGCTAAAAGGAATCATAGCCTCATTTGTTTGAATGATGGAGAGCACCGGGAGCACAACCTTAAGGAAAAGAGAGTCTTCTATGCCAACTGGCATGTCCCAAAACATGAATTTGTACCGCTATTTGTTGCTAACGATCGATCTGAAGGTACGCTAGCTACTATGGCTGATTCAACTCCATCCACGTCTCAAGAAACGAGCCGTAAGGATTCAAGGCTTACGAATAAATATAATATGAATAATAATGAAATGCCTAAGTTCCACAAGTTTTTGAATCCAAGGTCGCACAACTTCCACCTACGGCCTAAGCGAAAATGAGCTACTGCGCTCCGCTGGTCTGAGGAAGGCTCCCGCTTCACACTACTCATCTTGGGTTGCCTTCAGTGACATGAATAAAAGAATAACAAAGTCCCTTTGCAAACCCATAACTTCTTGCGGTGTATGTTACACTCTAAAAATGCTGAAAACCGGGAAAATGAGCCATGACCTCAAGGTGTACAGCGAGTGGGGGATAATAGAGCATTATAACCAATACCATGAAGAGTAAGTCATGCTTGCTCTCATTTGGTCACAACTCACATGGAACAAGACCAGGACCGACGACGAGAACAGCAGAGTTAAATTCAGATAACTAAAATTAAAAATAAGTTTAGGATTAAGTGTAGATGTAAATAATAATTATATTATATCCAAGCAAATACGTTCTAAAAAATGAAAAATTCATTGGTTTCCGCATGTAGTTTTGCACCTATATGTTACATTTCAAGGTTCTACTAGCTTTACATATCGGTGTTCCGCTTTAGCTGTTGTATAACGTTACATTACGTTAAGCTATTCGGGCGGATCTGGTTATACCAGTGTTGTTGAGTGGATCTTGACCCCTACAGCAGACCTTTCGTATAGGTTTTCCGACAGAGGTGTATCCTTTTGTTTCCAAAAGCGGATCTGGGGAGTGGTCTAATCTAGTATAGGTAGGAAGGATCCAGGTATGGTATGTATAGGGCGGATCTAGGTATGGGCTCTAGTTGCGGAGACTCAAATTGGCAAACACGATTTAAAATCAAACAGTTTTGAAATTACATCTTTATTAAAACTCGAAACTCGGCCCAGTGCTATGGTCGAAATTATTTTCCAAAACAGCAAGAACCTTAGGACCATAGGACCTTAGAACCATAGGACCCACGATAATAGAGCCTAATGTACGAGTCGATTAGCATAGAATTAGAATTGGCATTGGATTTTGTGGGTAGCAACCCGATATTCTTCCACCCATGCTAGTATGTCAATGGCAGAATGGAATAACAAATTATGGTAGGCATAACAAAGATTAGCGGTTACGGTTTTCAGAAATTAGTTTAACAATCAAAGACAAAATAGCAATGGGATGAATTTATTTTCAAAAGCATAATAAACACAAATTGTTACTAACAATGATTAGTAGCGGGAGCCGTTCAGGAGTCAACTCCCACCCATTCGTGGATGTAGAGAGCGTTGGGTTAGCCACTAATTAGATCCCTTCACCATTGCTGAATATTTTTATATTCTTGAATGAAAAGACGTAAAGATTAACATGAACAAATGATGGATTGTAAGCTGCACAACTCTACAATAATTCAAACATGAGCCAAAACATACATATATCATGAATGCATAGATCCAATTATCTGTCCATGAAATATACATTTTTCCAAATTTAGCTTTATAATGAATTTCAACAAATAATGTTTAACATGGAATGAACAATTAGTAATTAATTAGAAGCATCTACTTGCACTACCTAGGACCAATGGACCTTCCTTTCTTCAATCACCTTAGTTGACACAAGTCCTCATGTTTAAATTTAACAACCCAATTAATTTCGAATATACTATTTACAAACACCATATAAATCAATTAGGCTAAATCCAGTGATAGGGCCTGGTTGTGGATGTCATGTTTGTTGTTCAGATGTTTTTGAACTCCTGTGGTGGGATATTGCAAGAGACATTTGAAAAATTCTGAAAAGAGCCAACGGCTTGTCGGTTTTTGCTGCTACAAGAGCAATCGGTTGGCCAAGCCTTTTCACGGAGTTTCGGATTAAACTCTTTTCGAGTACGAATTTCATCCATTTCCGGACAGTCAAATCTTAGAGACCCATTGTCTTGCATTTTCAGCATACGATTGTACATGGTAGCTGTCAACCGTGCATCACGAATCGATGAGTGATATTCTTCTTGGATATTCACCCCGAAGAAATGTTCACTTATCCAAGCCAGGCCAATGTTATCGCCTTTGGAATCATGGTAAAAAGTGTGCAAATCCAGAATGGAAACGTCGAGATCCGTCACCTCACACTCGCCATGGCGTTGATCCTTTGAAAAGTTGACATTAAACTCCAATGCTTTCAAATCTTGTCCAATATTTACGCCGCAGATCGTCTGTCCATGCAGCTCCTTTTTGAGGATACAATGTATCTAAAAATTGCAATTTAAAAAATTTAATTCATTTCCAAAAGTTAAGACTCAAATATGGTTAGCGTATATTACCATTCCAATAGGGTATCCCATCATCGATTTGTCTTCAGACAATCCTGTCTTTTCTGTCGCATACGAGCAAACCCTATCTTGTTGAATATATGCCCAGAACACTAGAGTACCCTCTCTATTCACGATTGCGATGTCCCCGGCTAGCTGCATATGTTTGTCATTAGGATGAAATTTCAACATTGTGAGCTTTTCTATGTCCAAAAAGAGGATGTGAGATTTAGCTATAAGGTCGGAGCGGCATATGAGTCCAACCTGCAAATAGAATAGTATTGATAACAGATTCGGTTCTAGATCTCACGATATTGTTATAGTCAAGTCTAGACTCATTCAGATCTAACCTACGTCTTTAGTTATAGTCAAGCCTAGATTTAGGCAGATCCTATTTATATACGTACGTATAGGTATAGTCAGTTCTAGATCCAGGCAAACCAAAATTAGATATAAGTGTACAATAGTCAGTTCTGGATCCAGGCAAGCCCAACTTATATATAAGTGTACGATAGTAACTCTAGATCTAGGCAGATCCTATTTATATACGTACGTATAGGTATAGTCATGCCTAGATCTAGGCAAACCCAACTTGTATATAAGCGCATATAGATAGTCAGTTCTAGATCCATTGTTATTATAAAAATACCTCAGTTGCTGGTGCTCTCACAATTGGAACTTCAGGTTCTGGTTCTTTGGAAGAATCATCCTTACTTTCCTTTTTCTCAATGGCTCGTGCAGCCTTCGACAACTCGGATAACTTGCGGCCCATAAAGTTTTTGAGGGATAATTTCATCCCAAGAGTTGTTGGAGCTTTCTTGAATATCTCTTTTTGTAGTGCGTCACATGCTTCTGGGGGAAGTTTCATAACTTCTTTCATGATTGATTCCTAAAAACAGCATAATTAAATTAATTAATCATTACGAAAATTTTACAAGCGTACAGTCAGGTTAGAGTTCAGTCTATTTAAACTTACAACTCGAGGGTCAAGGTCGTAATGCTTAGGACCGGGTGGAGGTGGATCTTGACGTCGGCATTTTTCCGATGTTGAGCACACTGGGATAGGCTTCGGAGTTGGGCCTCTAAATGTGTGGAAATTTGGAATGTTAGAACCAATTAAATAATTTAAAAATCGACGAATGCGTTTAGTACTTTTTTTTCCGGTAAGAGGAGCACGCCTTCTTTTTGGCATAATCACCATCCCCACCTTTCCCACTCCCACCAGGCTTCTGGCTCCAAGAACGCTTGACCGGCGTATTGCTCCACTTTTTAGTTCTGAAACAATAGGAGGACATGTGATCAAATGTGGCGATGGTCACGTCAGGTCATATAATTAGTGGTACTTACTGCTTCCTTGAAGAAAATCCCATATCATCATCATCCTCACCACTGTCCGTAGAGTGGGCTACCCCATCCTTATCAAACCTGGGCATTGTTCCCCTCCAAAAACTATTCTTCAACCTGAACTAAACTTTGTTCGGTTTTTAAGACTTAGCTTATTGCCAGAATGAGGATGAAGGATGTGATTGCTGAAAAGCTGAAAAAATAAGTAAAGATTAGTTAGTATTTATTTTCTACTCACAACTAGTCCTACAGTTCTAGATCCGCTCATTACCCTACATGCTTGCTAATATGAATAACCAAAAAAATTAGATCGAAAACCGAAAGACTGAGACACGACCACAATTGGCTTAGAAATTACCTTTTCAACTGGATCTTTGTGATATTGCACTCATAATGAATAAAGGGTAGTTCAAATCAATTTTTTGGTTTACAATCCGAAGTGTCCAAAGAAAGAGTAAAATGTCTGTTGTGAGTCCCAGCCAGTAGCCAGCAACGCAACGATCAAAACCAGACAATTTAGCCCTCCCAGCTTTTAACTAATTTAGATGAAGATTATTTGCTTTAAAATTTCGACGACTGATGACCAAAATGATCAACGGCTGTGACTCTTTACTCAGAGAAATCTCAATTACTGACTGGGATGACGGAAAAGGAAACAAGAAACCCAGATTGCACTGCACTTGGACCTTACGGACTGGGATTCAAGGTAAAGGAATTGAGTCCTCCCGGTCTGGCGTCGCGTCCAGGCACTAAAAGTAAGCAATGGGTATAACTCTATGGCTGTAGATCTTGATGTTTTATCCTTGTTGAGAAAACTCGCAAACTCTATTACAGCTGCTCTACTCGAGTATCTTTATCAGTATCTAACTAAAATTAAGCCCCTCAAGGACTTGGACGAAGTTTTAACGGAAGTGCAGAAGGAATTTTTAGAGCAATGGGAAATGGGGCAATTTCCAGGATGGCCGGTAAGCCTATTTAATTGCTATAATTCATTTTTATTTCTCTGTGTATATAATACACACAGGAGCACTAGCCCATTCCGGAGCACATTTGGATTTGTCAGCGTTTTCCACTTGGGAAGAATTAGCATCTCTTGGATTGGACCGGCTAAAATCTGGTTTGATTGCTTGGGACTTAAATGTGGAGGGTAAAGTCACTCCTGACTCCTGAATCCTGATTTTAGACACTTTCATTAATTTAAATACAAAAATAGAACACTGGAAGAGAGGGCGCAACGGCTGTTCATTTGACGAAATCGATTCATCCTTGTTTGCCAAAGCAAAGCCTGGGAAGGGAGCCGAGAAGGGGAAGAAAGACTGGGATAAAAATCGCGAAATTGCACTTCTTGAGGCTCAGATTTATAAGTGAGTTTTTGAAATATACATGTAGATCAGCAGCGCTTGGACCAATTTAACCATACAATTGTTTTATTTAGATTTTCAGAGTATCTTTCTGAGCAAAGAGCTGGCACGAAGGAAAATGTTACACGAAAACAAGCTCAAGCCAGTGAGTCAGATAAGGATGACAATGATGATTTTCCTTAAATTTTAGTTTGGGAAAAATGAAAGAGTAAAAAATCAGCTGAGCGCTCGCTTCCCAAACAGGAAGATAAATTTGATGATTCTTTGGGTAATGTCGCCAACAGGAAAGCATCTATGGATCTCAAGAGGCAAAGTCTCATTTAAGAAGGGAGATTATTAGCTAAACCTCTTTTTTCTTTTTTGAAAATGTTAATAATAATAGCTACAAATAATTTTCATATTAAACTCTTTTAATGAAATTGTAAAATTACATTCACAAAAGTGAACAACAAATACTAAATAACGTTTCATTAAAGGTAATAAATTCTGAATAATATTCAAGTAGTGGAGAAAACATTTGAAAATACTAAGGTCTAACCAAATGTGAAGATAAATCTAATTTTTTAAATGAAAGGATAGCGTATCCTAATCTGGTTATGGCTCCTTCCTCGTCCAATCTCAAACTCTAGGCTCCAGGCCCACCCTTGGCGTGAAGAATCCTTACATGTTTGTTCAAAGATTTTATTCCTTGCTCGTATTGTTTGAAATGTGGAAAACCCTTGAATATTTTCCGACCATGAATCCCACAAATGGCACATCCTTTCCAACCTCCGAATCCAACCTTGCTAAACAATTCATTGTTCTTCGTGTGAAATTCTTCCTCTGTGTCATATAAAAAAGGAACATCACATTTCTTGAATTGGGTATTGATGAGTTTCCCGATTTTCTTTAGGATGGATTCATCGATTGGTACATTTTTCTTGAAGGCCTTTGCTTGATACTTCCTTCGAGTTGGCTTGATATCATTAGAAACGTGGACGATATCAACATGTTTATTCAGACTCCTCATCCCATTCTTGTAAATTCCGTATGGAGGCAACTTAGGAATTGGAATTTCGTAGTATCCACAAATGCCACACGCGACTCTGCCGGGTAGACCGATCATGTTGAATATTTCATCATTGCACCTATGAAAATCCGCACGAGAATCGAATTTCTCCTGAATTAGTTTAGACTTATTTCCGAATCGTCTGAGGATTTTCTTGTGAATGATATGAGCCATGGCAATGGAATCTGGAACTTGAACTGCCTGGTCTGGTATTTTTTCAGTTGAATGTTTGGGACGCATAAGTGAAACCTAGAAAATGTAATGCAAAATTAAAATCTTCCTATATTTCTATTATATAATTTAGAGGAATTTACCATTATGTTTGGCTGTACACACCAAGTTGACGAACCGACCGGGTTTGGATCCAGAACCATTGTAGCTAAAGTAGACTCCCCTTCCTCTGTGAGTATTGCTAATGGATCTAGAACCATTGTAGTTAGAGTTGACTCTCCAGGTTGTACTATTCCTTGCTCTGGATCTAGAACCATTGTAGCTGAAGTAGACTCTCCTTCCTCTGTGTGTATTGGTTCTGGATCTAGAACCACCATCGGATCTGAAGCTGACTCCTCATGTTCGACGAATATTGGTGCTGGACCTTTATAGGACTCCAGGGTGAACGGCTTCAAAATCTTCAAAAATTTCGCTGAAGCGTCAATACACGTTTTTTCATTTTTCTTCTTGGATCCCCTTTTGAAATGTTTACTTTTGTAAGGTCTCGAATAGAAGTCCTTTGGAAGTTTGAAGAAGCACCCTGACGCCGTGTCCCAATCTTTCCCAATCAACCAATTCTCAAAATCTTCCTTCTTACATACCGCCTTGAGGATAGGAGTGATGTCAAAGTTGACATGACCTTTGCTAAAGAAATGAAATATTAATAACTAGTTTAACCATTTAGCTAAAAATGAAAAAAATCAAGACACCTTACTTGCAAGAGTCAAAATTCGCTCTTTTGATGTAATCCACTCCTCGCTTTGTAAGGAAATTTGCAGCCTCACCCAAATTGACGCCATGCGACCACCCACCATGAACTCCGTCTGGAAATGTGATTATAAAATCCCCTTTGTTCTGGACAGTCACATCCCATGGGATTTTAAATTTATCAAGAAGTTGAAGAGTGGGCATAGTAGTCTTATGTTTGAGGAACTCGTTGCAGACCTCTCCACCAAAGCGATTTGAAATACTCCTTATCTCGTTTACATTACGAGGAGGAATGCCATACCTACAAAAATTAAATGAATTTAATGATATTTATTATATTATTTATATTTAATGTATATTACCAAGTTTTTGGTGCTCCCTCGTGTAAAAAGTTCACACTATACATACTCATATCCTCTCCATGAAAACAAAATGTAGCTGTAAAACAGCCAGAATAGACGTAAGGGGATGTTATTCCTTCAATTACAATTTTATCTTTTATATGGTTTAGGAGGCATCCCAGATTATTGAAGTTCCAAGATCCGAATGTTGAATTCATGAAAGTGTGTGGAATATCAGTTCCATACAAAACGTCACCTCCTTTCCCAATGGTATCCCAATATATGTCCTCTATTTCTTGAAAGTCTTTGTGTGGTGGTGTGTCATATCTAAACGTAACAAAAAAAATGTGAGATAAAATGAAGGAACTATTTCTATGTATTAGTAAAAAATTAGTTTTCTTACCCTTGACTCTTTAGAACTTGTTCGAAGTCATGTAATGAAATTTTTGTGGTGGAAATCCTCCGACTCATAGTATACACTTCATCCTTTTGCGTGAAAGCCATAATTCCTGGGGTAAGAAAGCAATTCTTCTTATCATCGTCGGAAACATGGGAAACTTGGAATTCTGGTGGTGGTATCACTTTGCAGAGTGCTGCTGTGTGTGCCCCACACGCCTCAACAAAATCTACATATCGTAGAAAGTCCTTGAACTCGTACCAGGTGGGGCTAAATTCCATGATGGTGTGTGCGTTCTTCCTCCTCCGAAAAAATTGATATGTCAACAGTTTTTTTGCCTCCAACACGGCCTCATCAATCCGTCTTCTCTCGTCAATCCTATGAAATCGAATGTCACATTCACTGAACACATCTTCTTTACCGTAGTTGATTCCACATAAAATTTTGATGCTCGCTGAGAGTCCAATGAAAATTTGTAGCTGATTCAGGTTTTTCGGAAAACCCCCTACGACCAGATTAATAGGCATTCTTAGTTTCTTTATGTGGCTGATGAGGAATTTCGCAACATTTTCATCCGATGGATTTTTTATCCCAGACTTCTGAATGACCATGTCTACTTGAACTAGACGAATTGGAACTGCACCATCAATTGAGTTGAGGAAACGGTTGAAGTCCTCACTTGGATTTCCGACGACGAAAAGGACTTGGATCCGATCATCATCCTCCATGTCTCATTCACCAGATCCACCTGGCCACCAAGCTGTCTCTAACGTGGACTACGCGTTGTCCCGTTTTTGAGACCAAAGTCCGACTATTTTTCCAACGTGAACTCTACGTTGTTCCGTTTTTGAAAACAAGTCGGTTGACAGTGATGACCAGAATTGATCGATTGATGATTTGGACTTTAGTTGGATCACCTGGAAATATAAAAATTAATTAATTATCTCAACTTAAAAAGAACTCCAGTACTAATTTCTGGCGGATCTAGATCCTACTCAGTTAAAATGCATTATAAGACTTTGTATTATCTTGTAATGGTTCTAGATCCAACTCATCTCCCATGAATTATAAAACCCTGCATTATCTTACATAATGGTTCTAGATCTAACTCTACGACCTTTGGTTTTGGTGGCATTGAGTTTGATCCATTTATAACTTTTATTCCCTGCACCTCAAGGTGTTTACCATTGAGCCTTTGTCTCCTTGGAAGGGAAAGGAAGCCCTGATTCCTAATTATTTATTA
>WJEZ01001435.1:3230-17588 GCA_009869925.1 Thalassaphorura encarpata
CCTTATGATATTATTGAGTTTGTGGTTTGATTGAGTCGTAATATGATTACTTTGTACTTGGACTTGGCTAAGAATAAATGACACGAGGATACTAGGAATGCGGTTTTAATATCAGAGCTTTGATAATCTGGCCCATGCTAGTAAATTTATTAAATGTGTCCATATGTACTTTCATTTATGTAAGAGAGAATTGTAGTACTGATCCGAATGGAAATTGAATTGAATTAGACTCTGAAGAAGAGCTAGTTTGTCAAGAATTTAATAAATTACCAAAGATGTTGACATTTTTGTCGATTGTTTTTATCCTCGTGACGGCAGGCGTTGTTCTAGTCTTCGTAGCTGTTTTGGATTCTGGTAATTTCTTTTAACTACTAAATGTCACTAGAAGCTAACAGAGCAAACTTCAAAATAATTTCGTTAATGTATTTGTATAGTGGCTGATTCATATTGCTGACATTATGCCAAAACGTACGTGACGATTACTTAACTTGCTCATCTGTAATTCTTCTTAGAGTCAATCAGATGGGAATTCTAGGACTAAAATTAACTTCCGGAGGCAAAATCAATTCACACGGAAGTTGGACCAGGATTTCTTCCTGACTTCTTTCGTATGCAGATTTTATACATTATCCGAGATATTAAATTTAATTTTTACAATGTAGCAAAATTACTTATTGTCTTTGTCCATTTCAAACTTTTCTTATGCCAGTCAACAAATAAAAATAAATACATGTAAAAAGTTCATTATGAAAAGATGTGTTTGGGTCTGAGGTCCTTCCCGTATTTGTCTTGACATTTCGCTTCACACATCAAACACATGGAAATTGTCAAAGGTACAGACGTATATAAGAATTTAGATTGAATGTGTGTTTATGCAATAGTGCATTTTCGTCATGTCTATTTTAAGCAAAGTTGTTTAAAATGCTGGGCAGACACGCATGTTCAAAACCGCATCTCTTTCTCCTATTACTACATTGGCAGAAAAAGAATTTGAATGCATAATACGACACTGAACAGAGCTCTAGCTCAAATACACTGCAAAACAGTATAGGAAGGATTAAGACCACACCTAGATCACTTTTAGGCTGCTATAGTATCTGTCTCTCAAGAAAAAATTACTCATCTCGTAACTCTTGCTAGCAAGTTGACTTGACGTAATAAATTTTGATTTGTATTCATTGCCACTTGTCATTTGCCGTGGGTTAAGACGAAATACCAGTATAACGAGTTTTGTAAATACGAAAAAGATTCAAAAACACTCGTTAGTTGTGCTTGTGCTTTAAACCTGTCACATCTCGTAACTCTTGCTAGCAAGTTGACTTGACGTAATAAATTTTAATCTGTATTCATTGCCATTGCCACTTGCCATTTGCCGTGGGTTAAGACGAAATACCAGTATAACGAGTTTTATAAATACGAAAAAGATTCAAAAACACTCGTTAGTTGTGCTTGTGCTTTGAACCTGGTCTGTAGTGTACAGGGTAAATTAAAATAAAAGTTTTTTTAATTCTGTGTGCAAAAATGGAAGTTCTTGCCGCACAAGTCCCAACATTAGCTGGAACTGCTTGACCACTTGTCATTTGCCGTGGGTTAAGACGAAATACCAGTATAACGAGTTTTGTAAATACGAAAAAGATTCAAAAACACTCGTTAGTTGTGCTTGTGCTTTAAACCTGTCTTGTCGTGCACAGGGTAAATTAAAATAACAAAAGTTTTTTAATTCTGTGTGCAAAAATGGAAGTTCTTGCCGCACAAGTGCCAACATTAGCTGGAACTGCTTGGGTTTTGCATTCCAATGGTTCAGTTCCGGATGGAGCCCTTGTTGGTGGAATTGACAATGGAGAAGAAGTATTTGTTGCACGAAGCGAGCATAATACTGCTCTCATCCCAGGCAAATTTATTCGTGGTCATACTGTGACCTATGTAGCTTGGGGAGGAGGAGAACATGCCAAGAATGAATATGAGGTGAACTATATTAAGAAAATTTAAAATTCGCTAAAAAATTGTAAAATTATTATATTCATGGTTCAGGTGCTTGTGGTCCCATCAGGCTCTGTTTCGTGGGTTCCTTGCTCTGGAAGTGAAATTCCACCGAATGCAATCCCAGGAGGAATTTCTGAAGAAGGAGAACCATTGTACATTGGACGTGTTTCACATGAAGGGACAGTTACCGTGGGTAAAGTTCATCCAAGTCATGGGTCACTTTATATTCCATACGGTGGAGCAGAGGTTGCCTATCCGGATTATAGTATTCTTGTTAAAAAGGATTAAATTTGTTTTTAACGTATTCAGTATGACATCACATGGCATTATAATGTAATATTAATTAACCTTAGAGACACTAGAACCGCAATATACGTAATAGTAATACAGAGCCAACGACTCAAATTAATTGAATTATTGCTATGTCTGGTGAAATAACTTGAATTGACCCGTACCATTCATGAATAAAATATTTTCCTTGTTTATTCAATTTTTTTAATCAAAATTGATTAATTGGTCCAAGAACGGACATTTTTTAGATTTTTTCTATTATAATTGTCCAGCATGTCTTCAGCATTTATTGTACACTTTCATTTGAGACGATCATATTGCAGAATTCCTTATGTTTGGACCAATTCTCCACTTGACACTCTCTGTATAAAGTATGCAAAAGTAAGCACGTGGTAAAATATATATATGCTTCATTATACCGTTTGCAATAATATGTGCTCCGACAACGCCCACATTTTTTGACAGCTGGTGACCCACATCCTGCACATTTGGATGGTGGAAGGACAGATTCAAATGCTTCAAAATCGTACGTATTTGAAAGCCTAAACCCCGCAAACAGATTTAAAATAGGGTTAATAAAAGGCGACATATTTAGGAGTTCAGTATACTTTGAATCCTGAACTTTTATCAATACTACTAACAGTTTGGCTTTTTCTTGTATATTCTCTTGAGAAGTTTCCACCAATTCTTTGCATTGTTGCTTAAAAATTGCCTTTCTATTTTTCTCTAATTCTTCCTCAAGGGCAGTACGTATAGGTGGAAGCATTTCAATCAGGAGCGGAGATCTCGTAGCCCCAGTGGGGTAAGATCCAATGGCTAATTGGTTTAGCCAACCTTGAAATTCACCAAGGATTGGAATTTGATCCAAAGTAACATCATTTAAACATGGACAACAATCTTAGCAGCTGATTTCGGCGGTATTCATGGATCTCATAGGTTGAAATCACTTGGCTATTCATGAACACTATGAGAAATCCGAATTAGACAAAATATAAAGGTCAAGTTAATGTATTACGAGTATTTACATTGAAAAATAGCAAGCCATGCTTGTGCTTCAATTTTTCCAATCAAGAGTCTTTCCCCTCCTTTTAATTCGGCCCAACGATGCTCCTCAGAATTATATTGCATTTCATCTCCAGATTTATTATGACGACGCCATGGTTTCTGGGTTAAGAGTTGGACAAGGAGCATTGGAGTATCGGCGGATACAATAAGACGAGACATGACACCCGTAGAGACTCTAAATTTACACAATAATTAACCAATTCAAAATATTTTGTACAAAAAGTTTTTTCACGCACTTATCCAAATTTTCAATCAAATAACGAAGAGTTGTAAGAGCCTTGAATGCAATGCGAAATAGCATTGTTGCAGATTGGTTCTCTAAATCTAGCTCAGCCTCTGGATTCAATTCTTCCGGTGGTGGACCTCTGGACATAATTTATTAATTGAAAATTTTGAAATTAAAAATATTTATGCAAATGTAAGGCTAACTTTGCGACGAGCCAATTGAGAGAACGGAAACAATAATCTGTCAAATCCAAAGCAGAATCTCCCAAACTATCTGCTGCATCTGGGTGAAATAAAATTGTTTCGATGAGATTAATACAAGTCGCTTCATGGTAAAGGATTGTGTAGAGAGTAAAATTAGTTTTGGGGATTTTCTTCAAAAGTCTAGGGAAAAATTCGATTCTCCATAATTCTGTCAGGATTAGATCATGAACGAGGACTTGGAGCTGTGAAAAATAGTAATTAAATTTAATGAATCAATTATATGCAAAATATAAGGTCATACTTTATCATGAGAAATGATCATATCCTTCACAAGTTCTTCTCGATTCTCAGCCATAGCCTCAACAATTGCTTGAATAGTCAATTTTTCCATTCTCGAGTGTTTTTCAATCCATCTTGATCAATTAAAAATTAATTATTACTGACATTATGGTAAAGTACGTATAAATTAGTCAAGTTACCTTAACGAGCCCAATTCCATAAAAGTCGAAGGTTCCAAAACCTCAACAAAGGAACTCTATCTCCATTGGGAGAAGTGCATCCGTACAATTCGTCACACTATTCATTTTTCAGCCAGATATTCAAATTCAATGCTAAATAAAAATCCTGATTGCACAAGCTCAAGGTTTGTTATCTGAAATCAAACTTGACTTGAATTCGTTCGAATGCAATGCATAATGAAGAATATTGATCAAACGGATGGACTAGCCAGGAGCTCAAATAAATTCGTCTGCTTCTCATCCAATATTTTTCGGATTGTTGATGTGAGACCCGGAATTGCTCAACATCCGAGCTATAGCGACCGTAGTTTTCAAACTTCCTGCAAAATTAACCTTAGTTGAGGTAGAACTTTCTTGACAGACTAACTGAGGATGAAAAACTTTGAGTTTTTTAACTATAGATAAACTAAGGAAGGAAAACAAATGTGTCGTACACGTACAACTTCAAAAATCAAATCCATGTGTACTTATACTTAAAGTTTCAGAGGCTAGGCTATAAATTAGTGTCGTGCTTGAGAAAATAAAATTTTGTACACTTATTTATTGCATATTAATACGTAACCCATTCAATTTAATGCAATCATTCACAAGTTTACTAATCATCGTAAGCACGGACGTACGGATGTCTAAGGGTGGATATACCTTAGTACAGTAATTCTAATTCATAGGAAAATTACAATGTAATGAAATCAATTACAATAAAAATCTAAAAACTGACTAAGGACAAGAATTAAATGAGTTGTCATTTTACCAAAATTGAATAACTGAAGTACATGGTTACTCAGTTAAGGTGTATTTTTGCAATCATTCACAAGTTTACTAATCCTCGTAAGCACGGATGTACGGATGTCTAAGGGTGGATATACTTTAGTTCAGTAATTCATAGGAAAACTACAATGTAATGAAATCAATTATAATAAAAATAAAAAAACTAACTCAGGACAAGAATTAAATGAGTTATCATTTTTCAAAATTGAACAACTTTGCCTGAAGTACATGGTTACTCAGTTAAGGTGTGAATGCAATGTAATCTAGCTGGCCTGTGTAATCTTCAAAGTTAGACGAGTTTTCATTCACATGCACTTCGCTCGACCCATGCCAGAATGTAAAAATGCAATGCAAACAGGGAAAGAGCCGACTTTGCTTGCATTTGCGTTTGCAACAAGAAGGAAATGAGTGTTTGAGTAAATCTCGTGCTACTTTGCTCGACCCATGCCAGAATGTAAAAATGCAATGCAAACAGGGAAAGAGCCGACTTTGCTTGCATTTGCGTTTGCAACAAGAAGGAAATGAGTGTTTGAGTAAATCTCGTGCTGTAAGCAATGTAATGTGTTCCATGTGCATGTACCCTGCAGGTTAACTATTTATAATATTTATGTATATAGCTGACTGACTTGTAAAAAAATCCCCAGACAAAGAACACAACAAAATCCCTTGTTCCAGGAAGACGCTACAGCAGACCACACAAACTCCCAGTCCCAATCGCATTTTACGTTCAACGACAAAAGAGCAAGGACTGTGCTCAAGTCCAAAAAACATTTACAAATAGAGCAATTTTATTTGTTCAACAAAAGATTATTTTAAAAAAGTCCGTCCATAAGTTCAAAAAAAGGTAAGTTGCTATAAACTCTAGATTTTAGGTTTTAATTTGTAAGGCTGAATAAAATTAAAAATACAACGAATAATCAGTACGTGAGAAAATGTATTGGCCAGGTTGTAAAATATTTTGTATGAATTTATTTCAGGATGAACCAAAGCCAGAAAATGCCTCAGCCTCAAGTGAAGATGAAAACTTTGTTTGAAGTTTTCTCCAAACGAAGTTTCTTCACATTTGAGGACCAAAAACTCTGCAAGCATGACGATAACCTGGATCCAGGAGCTGGTCAGGTCACCAAAGGACTAATACTTCCAGAAGAAGGTCTTCCTACCCCAGATGGGGGATGATGTCAATCAAACATGACAAAAACGAAGAACATGGGACGCGATTAAGCTGGACTGAGGACAGAGTTGTCAATTTGACGATTGGACTACTTAAGTTTTCATTATTGGAGAAAACTGAAAAAAGTATGTACAATATTGAAATTGATGTAAGTATAAATATTGATCAAACTGAATAGTAATAAATATTCAATATCAGACCAAACCCAAAAGACTTTATTTTCGTAACTACTTTATTTTTTCCGTTTGCATTGCTTTCTATTAAAATTACTTTTGGCTTCAGGTCCCTATTTCCGACTAACGCTAAAATAATTTTGAATAGCCTGTATTCACCTTAGCCTGAGTTTTAAAACTTAATGAGTACTAACTACACTTCTTCAGATTTAAATTTTGCAAGTGACTTCAGTTAAAATTAAAATTATGTCCCGATTTTTATTTAACGCAAGAAGGAAATTTCGCAACCTTTTCATAAATTATTAAATGACACAAATTGCAAATAATTTTTTTCAGTTGAATAGCCACATCATCATAATGTTTATTACAAAAAATCGAAATTACCAGAGAAAATCTTAAGAAACACTAATCATAAAAATTTAACTAGACTGTCTATAGCAAATAGGTCTGATCTATTATTTCATTTTTTAATTGATAGTAATAATCAAGTATGTTTTTATATTATATTCCTGAAAAGAGGTACGGATACACGGACGGGTATAATCAAATTGAGTTCACAAATTTACTTGGGTACGTGCTGATCAAAGAATTTGACGAGCAGCTCAATTGTTTCATCAACTCTTTTACGGTTCAGCTCATTTGTAAAATCTCCACGAGCACCAGCATATCCATGAAACATGTCCTCGAACCTTACATGCTCACAAGCATTTTCTCCCAAACGTTCCTTCACGATTTTGGCAAACGGAAGCTTTTAAAAAAAAACGAGTTCATTAAATTCCAGAAAATAATTACTAATTATTATTATATTGTACCATGTCCGATTCATCCTTCGAAGGAACCAAGAGAATTGGTGTTTTAACTTCACTTGCTTCTTAAGAATTTGACGAGCAGCTCAATTGTTTCATCAACTCTTTTACGGTTCAGCTCATTTGTAAAATCTCCACGAGCACCAGCATATCCATGAAACATGTCCTCAAACCTTACATGCTCACAAGCATTTTCTCCCAAACGTTCCTTCACGATTTTGGCAAACGGAAGCTTTAAAAAACGAGTTCATTAAATTCCAGAAAATAATTACTAATCATTATTATATTGTACCATGTCCGATTCATCCTTTGAAGGAACCAAGAGAATTGGTGTTTTAACTTCACTTGCTTCTTTCAATTCAATCAAGGACGGATGAATAAGCCCAGCACATTTTATATCCTCAGATAAATGAATCGAAGCAGCAGTAGATATTTTGCCTCCCCAGCAAAATCCAAAAATTCCAAAGGAAGTCGCACCTTCCTTTTTATAATGTTGAATGATGTTGATAAGATCAGGTTTGACCTTTGAATCCCAAGGGCCTGTCTCTTGAATCCATTTGAATATACATGTCCGATTCATCCTTCGAAGGAACCAAGAGAATTGGTGTTTTAACTTCACTTGCTTCTTTCAATTCAATCAAGGACGGATGAATAAGCCCAGCACATTTTATATCCTCAGATAAATGAATCGAAGCTGCAGTTGATATTTTGCCACCCCAGCAAAATCCAAAAATTCCAAAGGAAGTCGCACCTTCCTTTTTATAATGTTGAATGATGTTGATAAGATCAGGTTTGACCTTTGAATCCCAAGGACCTGTCTCTTGAATCCATTTGAAGATCTCAGAAAAACTGCAAATCAATAAATTAATTTAGCCTTTCTTAAAAATAACAAATAAAATTTATTAAACTTACTCCTTTGGTGGAAAATTGGTAGAATCATATCCTGGCCCACGAAAGAAATCAGGAATAACTACTCGAGTAGCCACAATTTCCAACAATGTCAGCGAATTGTTGAGGATTTGGTGTCATTCCAAAAATATCGTAGACCAAAATCAAGACTCTGGTTGGGACCTTGTCCACAGTTTCGTAGACGTTCAAATCTCCAACTTTGACAGTTGCCCCTTTTGGGGAATAATTGGACACAACTGGTGGGCGAGTGCAACATGCTTTCGTGAAAGACATTTTTTTACTTTGATAATTTCAGATTTTTCTTGAAGGAACTATGTAGTAGTAATACTTTTGGGTATGGAGGATTTTCGGATCAAAAAGACGTAGTACGTGCTCAAGTGGCTAGAGACAGAGAGCAAATAAAGAAAAAAGTAAAAATAAATTCTGTCTATCTGTCGATTCGATTCGATACACGAGCAGAGCACTCGTCCACAAGACAAGAGGCAGATGGACTGAACTGGAAATTAATTTAGTATCCACGACTACTGTAAGCAAAAAGCAAGGGTTAGAGTTATATTGACTTGAGAAGACCACCGGAGACCAGACCGGAGATTAGATTATATAATACATGAGCATATTGTCCGGTTTTTTTACCAAGCGAAGCGCTGCCACTTCTCTCGCTCCATGATCCAAGGTCATTATTCCTGTGCATTCAATAGAAAGAAGTGGGCACAATTATCATTATCGTTAGCTTGGAAATCCTGGTACATGGATATGGCAATGCCTATATGGTACTTACTTGCCAGGCCAGAACCTAATGTAATGTATCTCCGTACGTTTAATATTCATCAAATTTTGTACTGGCAATGGCACGGGCACTCACTCCCTAAGCAAATATAGTTGAAAGTGGATTATAAAAAAAGTATTGTCACTGCTCTCGAAAATCCTCGAAAAGAAATCGATATGCAACTGACTATTGACAACTATAGCAATTTTTCCATTTGCTGTACCTACCAATCAAAGCCTACAAGTCATGCGAATTAATTAGACTAACACAAGTCATGGGTTTGTAATTAGTAAATGATTCTGGAACTTTCTTGCTTGATGACAATGACAGCAGCAGTAGCATTATTGCATCACACTGAAACGAACTACGTCATCAAAAACTCATTATGTTCAACATTCAATTCTAGACTAGGTCATGGAAAATTACAACACGTGCAATGATGTGTTTTCACCTTTAAGGTATTATTTCGGCTTACAAAATTACAAGGAATGAGGAAATAAGATAAGAATAACTTAAAACATAGTTAAAAATAAGTTAACAATATATTTTGTGTCATTATAATTTGAGATGGTTGCTTCGAATTCAACTTGGCTCCGACTTGTCTTGCGACGAAGGTGTGGGAACTGCATCAGAATCTAAAGTGTTAAATGCAATTTAGAAATTAAAATGTGTAATTAACTCAGTTTCAGGAATCTGACCCTTAATTTTGAGTTTAGTTACCTGCTGAATTGACGAATTTTAGAATCTCTTGGGGTTCAGACTTTACTAATACAAATGTCCCTAGTCGTTGTTCTTGTTCTCCTGAATTTGACGAAGCGTCAATTTCATCCTGGAGGAATAAAGTCCCTTGGTCACCATCCTCCACGATTCCCAGAATCTCTTGTGTCTCTGCTTCGCGTATATTAACTTCAATTGCTAATGGTTCTGAAAATTATAAGGAAATAAAATCAGTCATGCCATGAACAAACTAAGCCAAATTATATAAAAAGATTTTGACAATGAAAGTTCACTAACTAACCTTGTTCCTGTTCGACTGCCACTGGACTGAGTGATGTCTCTGTTTCAGGAAGTGTTTCAATTTTGACATTTGCTCCAGTTTTACCCACTTTTGACTTAGGACCTCTCTTCCTGGTAGCTTGAGCTTTTTTAATCCCAGTTTTAACCAAGGCTAATTGCTCAGATAATTCCTTAATTTCTTCAAAACCTTGAATCTGCTTGAAAATCTGAGCATCCTTGTCAAACAATTCCACACCTGGAAAATAGACGACATAAATTTTACATGCAATCCGTTTGGAAAATTGGGGAATTGCAACAAAATAAAAAACTACAGATCAGATGCCAACCCAATTGCTGCAGGATCCTTACCGAATTTATTCTTAACCCAATCTGAAACAATGTTCATTTCCACCAGGAGAACTTTGACATCTTGATTTAAACTATCCAGTTTTTCATGACAAGCCGTGACCCCCTCTTCAAGAACATCAACTCTTTCCAGTACTTCGGAATCAAATTCAATTTTGCAATCATCATCAGATCCTCCTGCTGCTGGCGTTGTCGACGTCACGACTTGGAGGTCATGGTCATGGTCATCAGTGACTCCGTCTCCTGTTGAGGCTAACAATGGCACTTCTGCCATTTTGATTTCTTAACAACCCTTGTTCAAGAAAAATTGTCGTAAACTGAAAAACTGTGACAAGTTAAAATATTTGTTATTTGTATTCAAAAAGCAAAGTGAGGCGCCCGATGTACACAAGAGTAGAAAAACTTTTGTTTCAGAACCAAAAGAGGTCCGTCTGTACGGGCTACGGCTAATTCTGTGAATTTCCCCGAATCAGACACTATTTTCTCAAAAAAATATTTGAGAACGAAGATTAATTTCATAATTTCTTAAAAATTTCATTTCATTATGTAAGAAGCAACAGTGTTTTTTTCACTGCTAAATAAAATCATACTGGAACTTTTGGATTTGAGAGCCTGTGCCCTAATGTCTTGAGCGTTACTCAAGAAAAAGAAATGTAGTAATAAAATGAAGTTGTAATATTTTCAGGTGTTCTCACTCTTTGTTGAAATAAGGTTTATTAGTCTGCTTACTAATTCTTTCGATTGTTTTGTAGAAGAAAATGAATTCAATTAAATTATTTCTGAGCACTTTTTAATTATTGCTCTCTTCTTTCTTTCTCTCTCACAAATATTTATCAATTTGGGAGAAAATGGACTTAAAACTTTAGTCATGATTACAGGGTTGAACTGAGCCCTTGAAATAGACACATGGACATGACTGATGCTTGTTGCAGTTCAGTTTCAGACTCTCTGGGGTCTTCTTCCTTGACCCTTAAGAAATGAAACGTAAAAACAAGAAGGCTCGGCTCAAAAGAATTATTGTACATGCATCATACATGTAATAATGGTTGCTTGTATTCTACTCAAACCCACCGGGGTTCTATCAACAATAACAATCAAATAAAGTGCAGTGCCTGTGTGCGTGTGTCTTTTTTGGAAATAACATGTGCACCTTGGCTGCGCTCCCATTTTAGGGATCATAATCTCAAAACTAAATCTGAAGTAGTAGCAGAAAGTAGACCAAGACCAAGGGTAGCAGCGATCATTTTTTGGAAGATCAGATCAGACGGGATCATAACATCTGGACTTACTTACGGCTTGGATTATGAAATACCGACTACCGGTCTACCTGGATTTCATTTTCTTTTCCGATTAGGAAGTGGGCGGAATTCGGTTAAGCTTCGAATGGAGGAAAATAGGCAAACTGATGAGAATCGGACACCAAATCTGATTTTAAGACAGATACAGATAGATAGGCGTGTAAGACAGAGCCGAGGAACAAATCAACTCAATTTACGAAAAACATAACTCGTATTTAATATTAGGTAAGGAAACTACCTTTAATTTCCTAGTGAAAACTTCGATACTTAAGTTGTGAAACCCTTCAAAATATTACGTAATGTGTAAGACGACGTAGGTCAAAGTCAAAGTCAAAGGTGGAAGGAAACGTTCAAAATTTTTATTTGGTTGCATTACTCACACTTGGATGAACCGGATCAAATAATTTCATAATTTCTAAATCAAGTATTTTTCAAATCGACATAAGATTTAAAGTTACACAAAACCACGTGTTTTCGGCTAACTATGTCCATCGAATCAAATTAAAGACTCGACGACATATTCTGTTGTGTAGCCCAAATAGCAAAACTAACCACAGTTTGCACTTGGGCGTTCCTGTGAAAATGAATGAAATTGTATAAATTAATCATCTGTGAATGTGGAAGCGGAATTTGTTAGAAGAGAAGGAAAGAAAGAACATCATCATTTGTAAGAATGGAATAGCCTAGACCTAATGAAACAAGCGTGTGTTAACAAATAACGTAATAAGATAAGAGGATTCAGCATGCAGGGTAGATTCGGTTAAGAAATTACAACCACTGGTTACATTACATTAGGAATTACATTCTAACTGTTCTTGCATTCCTTCTAGAATTTTGAAATTGAAATTATTTGAGTGGAAATAAATCTTCATTTTATTGACATATCTCCTTTCAACGGGTGTGAAAATGAATACAATAAATTCCAACCTGTCATCAACTGATGCGTTTGGATCAAAACTTTTATGTGTTCAAATTTTTCTTGGTCAGGCTCAGGCTTCGTTTCGCAAGGCTAGGCTTGGCGTGATTTCTTCGAGTCTGACTGAGTTGGCAAATTTTTTTTCGGCAGATGTGAAGCATCATCTGTCAGATTTATTACTTTCTCTGCCTGCGGTTTAAGTTGCCACAGTTATGATTTCCCATCAGCTCGGTTCACCAAGAACTTCAATAAGTTTCATTCGAATTTTTTGCAATTTTGCAAAAGTAACTATTGCCTTGCCTTGCCAGTGGCTAAGGCTATGACCGACATGTCCAGAATTTAAAAGCAAAGTTATTCGTATTTGGATGCGGATGATTCATGATACAATTTTCTATCTGTCCATTAATATTTTTATGGGTTGAGAATACAAACTGTTGCGGTAGGTATATGGGCAGATAGGGTTAGAAAAAATTAGATTAAAATTACGACTTGGGTCTGGGTGACCAGAAGTATTAGTTGACTTTTCAAGCCATTTTCATTCATTAATTTCCATGCCCTACCCTTCTGCCCTGCCTGGGAATGAATTGACTTGACAATAATACAATAGTTGAGTTTGACGTTGACATCTCAGAATCGCATTGGTTCAGTTGTCTGACTTGACTTGACACGTTAGACGAACTGACTAATAATCCCCTCGTTATGCCTGCCCGTGCCGCCCGCAGAACTTTCCCGAGATAAACTTTCTGCCGGCCAAGCCAAGCCAGGCCATGGGATTAGTTTCTGGAATTGAAATAATAATGAGGAGGAACTCATCTGAACTTTAGTGTACGCTCCAGTGCGTGGTTTGGCCTGGCCAGCCTGCCTACGTGTCATTTGACCAACAATGCAAAAGCTAATGCAAAGAAGTCATAAGCGGATTGTCATCTGGAGTTAAGTTAACGCTAACGAAAAGCAAGGCAGATACAGAAGCAGGTGGTCGACAGTCAGCATAGAACGGATTACTGGACCACAGCCACGTGACGTGTGAAGAACTTTATAATTAATTTGGAAACTTTCTAATTATATTTTGACGATATATAATTTGATATGAAAGTATGTCGATTTTGGCAATATTTTCTTGTAAGTAGGAGTTGTCAGTCTATCAAAATGAGCGATGGGATCTGCTTGATAAATTTATTAACCCACGATTTCACAATAAACAAAATAAAATAGAAACGCCAACCTGAGCATGGTCAAGCCATTAATTTAATTTAATTTTGCGAATTCTTAAAAAAGTATATATGAACAGATTTACAACAGCGTCGTTTTTATCAAAGGAAAAATTAAATCCAGTTTATCTTCCTGTGCATGTATTTGAGAGTTAACCCTAGTCAGCCCTATTTTCATTTCATTTCATTGCACCGCACTGCAAATGCAACGCAACTGTAGTCAGCCAGCAGCAGTCAGCGTTTCTGTCACTCAAACTGTCACTAGCCACCGCAGCCGTTGCCGTCAAAAGTCCGAAAGTCAAAGCGGATCACCGAAACCGAAACTCAATAATACAATGCAATGCAATCCCGTATGCGGACTCGTCTGACTGACTGACTTTTGATTCCAACCCTTTCGTCTTTGCTTTGCGTCAAACTCAAAAGATTCATCCATACAAAATTAGCCTTACTAAAGGGTTATAATGAGGAGGAATGGGTTAACAATGCAATGCAATGCAAATGTCATGAAATGAAAAGCAATGAACCAGTTTTTTTCTTTTAAATTCTCTTTCTGTTTTGTATGTTGGGTGGACATGTGCAGAGCAGTAGCGGGACAGGAAGGTTTAGTCAAAGGGAACAAAGTGAAAAGTATCGGACAAGACGTGACACGAAAATGTGGTCAAAATTTGAAAATTCTTCAAGGTAGGTCTTGGTCT
>WJEZ01001436.1:0-17578 GCA_009869925.1 Thalassaphorura encarpata
TTATTTTTTTATGTACGAAGTCTGAAACACGGCAATGGATGGAACTATGTTAGGATTCACTTTTGGAAGTCCTTCTGTATCTATAGGTGCAGCCGCGTATTGTTCAACGGGGCTACTACTCGCAAATTTTAAGGGTGTGAATCCTTCCAGATATTCATTGGCGGCTGCCCGACTTGGTCTGAACGCCTGTGGCACTGGGAGGGGGACTGAACGAATGGGAGGAATGACTGACTGGAGAACAACTGGTTTTGCTGGAGTTGGCATTGCTTTCCCTGTTCTTTTCCCACCTTCCACCAAATAAGTTTTCTTGGGTGGATCAGAATATTTGGCACTCTGTGGTTGTCGATTGTATGAATCACTCATTCGCTCAGCTGGACTTCTGTAGGAACTAAGTGGAGGTGGTGGATTTTTAGGAGGGCCACTGCTGTAGACCACTGGCGTGGGGGGTCTGTAGCTTCCGTCTTCTCTGGACCCATACGTATCTCTTGGTGCCTGATAATTGTAAGGCGTTTCATGTTTGGTTGAATATTCTCCTTTTGGATGAGAATGGGAATCGTAGCTTGTCGTTGGGACTTTGTACGTGACCTTCAGAGCTTGACCTTGTCCGATTGGTACGGAATGTGTGTGACTGCTTCTACGGTAATCCTCTTTGGATGACCCATAAGTTTTCTTTGGAACATTCACGTAGTCTGGCTTCGAAGGTCGACTGGAAGTACTGCTGCTGGACGATGATCTGTAGGATGATGGTCTAGTACTGTACTCAGTTTTTGACGATGGGCGCGAGCTGTAATCAGATTTGTATGATGGTCGACTGTGGTAACTAGATTTAGACGGCTGACTACGGCTATCGTAGTTTTCCTTAGAAGACCTGTAGGATTCTCCAGAACTGTATTTTGTGGACGATCCGTAGTAGGGTTTTGGTGAAGATGGTCCGTAGTATGGTTTTGATGATGAAGATCCATAATATGGCTTAGGAGAAGAATTATAATTTTTATCATAGGAAGGACGAGAATCACCTTTCTGAGCGTGAGCACTGCTGCTGTAGCTTGAGCTTCCAGAAGTTTTTGTTCTAGTGCGGCTATCAGAGTAACTTCCTCCTTTTTCTCGACTGGATTGCTCAGAAGATGGTCGACGTTTTGGATGAGCGACTAACACTGGTTTCGAAGTATAGCTGGAACTGTGACTCCCATAATTGGAACTAGAAGACTCGTAGCTCGGTCTAGGTGAACGATATTCATTGCTAGTGCTGCTGCTGGATGGATTCCTGCTTCTGTACGGCTCATTCTTTGAAGGGGCATACGTTGGATTATTGTAACTGCTTGATGGACCATTGTACCCAGATCCTGAATGGTGGCTGCTGGAATGGCTACTGTATTTAGAAGATGGGCCATTATAACTTGAAGATTTGTAATTTTTCGGAGGTGGTTGACTTCCTTGAGGAGCATTGTGACTGGATGATTGGGATGGATAATTAGAGGATGGGTGAGGACTGTAGCTGGACGATGACCCATGGTAACTATTTTGGGAGGATGGGGAAGAAGGGCCATTGTACCCCGAAGGGGGTGAATTATGTCCAGAAGATTGGTAGTTATAATTACCAGAAGGGGGAGAATTATGATAAGGAGCCGGGTTTGGTTTATCATAACCTGAAGAGGGGTGAATACTATTACTTGCGGGTGGACGATAACTTGAATCGGGAGAATAATTCGGAGGAGAGGAGAAACCATTATTCGATTGACCCGAATTATATTGTGGTGGGTGATTATTGTAATTGTTGTCTTGATGATGATGATTTGGAGGATTTGGGGCAGACGGGTAAGACTGTGAAGGGGTTAAATTCGAATTCCCGGAGCCGTGATAATTGTTGGTTGGTCCAGAGTACGAATTACCTTGTCCGCTATGCGAACTTCCGGGGCCTGGATAGCCTTGCGGTGATGAGGTCTGGTATGAATTCTGAGGGGTTTGATTAATCTGTCCATGAGGGTAATTAGACTGTTGTTGTTGGTTCGGTGCTTGGTAGCCATTCGGTGTCTGATGGGACGGAAATTGGCTTCCGGGTGAATTGTAAGAGTTTCCATTCGTCTGATAGGATCCTCCATTTGGTGGTAGTGGCCCAGACGGTGGGAAATTCCCTCCTGGCGCTGGTCCGCCAAATCCGGGAGAGGCAGGCGGGGAACTGTATGAGTTTCCTGGAGTTTGGTAAGAATTCGCCACAGGGCCGTAGGAGTTAGTTTGGGGGTTGAAAGAATGGCCTTGAGGGTTGAAGCCGGGAGCGGTGGTTTCGACTTTTGGGCCTGGTGCTGGTGCTGCGCTATAAAAAATGTGAAAGTTACATTATATACTACCTAACAATTTATTAACTTGAATCTGCTAGCGGTCAAAAGTGGGCGCACCTTGATAAGAGGGAAATTGCTGATAGTTATTGATTTGAGGTTGAGTCCATTGCGATTGTGATTGGGATTGCTGGGGAAAACCTTGATTTTGTTGAGGATATGATGGCTGTGACAAAAAGTTATTTTGTAATGGGGGGTAAGCACCTCCTTGAAGATTTTGACCAAAGCTTGTAACCGGTGCGGAGGATGAACCGGAAGTGGCAGGTTGAGCATGTTGTTGTACCGTAGATTCTTGTCTGGCACCAGTCATACCGGGAACTGCAGCGATGACTTTGTTTGAGGTGGATGATGCGGAATAAATTGGATCTGGATATTTGACCAATGGGTGGTCAGGAGGGACATTTCCTACGTAAATACATTAGGGAAACTTTAGTAAAAGTTTAAATATGACATTATTTGAATTCTCAGAGGAAATACTTCAGTCAAAATTGAAGTTTATTGAAGTTCTAGAAGAAGCATACAACTTCTACAAGTAAAACAAATAGAGTGGTTCTTTCCTCTGAGATTGGTCTCGCTGTAAGGATTGTTGGGTATAAAGGAAGTACAGTCAAAACAAGAACTTATTTTATCGTAAATTCTAGAACGTGTATGGATATCCGGTTTCTTTTGTAGTGTATCTGTAATTAGTTAATTCTGATATCCCAAAATATTAGTTTTTTAAGCTTCTTATTAACAAAAGTAGAAAAATGTTATGTTGTATTAAGTGTTAATTGATTTTTGAAACTGTTCTTTAAATTGTTCCGATTAAAAAATTTGGTTAGCCAGTTAGCCAATAATTCCAACCTCCGGTCATGGTTCCACAATTAGAGGAAATCGAGTTATTTTGTACAAAACGTTCTTGGCCTAGTCCATAGTTCATTTTTGTAAGTTGAAAATCAATTTCGAAGTAAATAAAAGTACATGCAAGGAGTCAAAAGAGAAAGACATTGAAGGCAGTAAAGACAATGAGTACGACTGAAGATTTGTAGTCACAAAGAATAAGCAAAAGCATTTTAGAAAGAACAGAGTGAATGAACGAGCCCATTTTTATGTGCAATATTTAACAATTATTGTTTTGATTGTAATACCTAACTGAAGTGTAACATAAGTACCTCCAAGGAGTAGTCGAGCAATATTCCCAATGCTCCTTGTCGTCCTATTCGTCGCCTCTGGTGGATCTGTGGAAAATATTTTTGTACCATTGTCATTTAAATTTTCACGTTAGCCGCATGGGCACAGACTGAAATATACCAGTAATTAATACATTCGAAGCCAAATAATCCAAGTCAAGGCTTTCCTTGCAAACAACCCGGTTTTTCTAGGACGATTTGAAATGTGGTTAAGTAAGACTTGAAAATCAAGTTAGATTGACATTGTTTTGCGTAACAATAAAAATGCAAGAAAAGTCTAATACCAGTCTTTGTTTGGGTGTTACGAGTCGAGTTTTTCGTAATTCTTGATCCTAAGCAATTGGTCTTTTGTTGGCTTGCGTCCCTTTTAAACCAGAAGTTGTTTTTGTTCTATGCCTTACTTTTCCTTAATCAACCAGGCGGAGGACTTTATTTTGTTCCTCATGAAATGATATAATGGATTATCTTGGTTGAACTAGCTACCTGCCTCCTGCCTTACTGACCTACTCCATCGGAGTTTTAACAATGAGCTTGAAACTTGAATATCTACCAGGAAGGAGATTACAAAAGAAGTACAAAAATGTCGGAATTTTCCTTTGTTTCCACCTAGCCTGGCTTTCATGTTATATTTAATATAAGAAAACATAGCTACCTTCTAAATAGTACTAGATGCATATTTATTCTAAAAATTTCAAGGAAAATGGAAGAATATTAAAAACATTTTACCTTCAACTGAATCCGATTCCTGAGATGAACTGTCTTGGCATGAGGCAAAGGAGAGCAGCACAACCTAAGATCAGATATATTCGAATTTAATTTCTAATACACTTTACAAAAACCATGTCATGTCTTTTTTTATTCGGTCAAATTTTCCTGGATTGACCATTAAAACTTTGACTAACTTTGATTAAAACAACCCAGAAATAAAAGCTGGAAATATATTTAATTTAGAAAACTCACTAAAAACAATACACTTAATGCCCTTGGATCCATTTTAAGGCGATCAGTACAACTGGTGATTCACAAATCAAATACTTAAATTCCCATGGATAAACTAAAAATGAGATGAAATCAGTGAGCACTCTGATGTATGATGCACTTGTCCATCAACTGAGGTTCCTGTTCAATGTGCAAGCCAATCTGACACAACGATTATTCTGACACACTTCCAAGCAAGAACTGGTAGGAAAGAATAATTTGTTTCTTGTTTTTATTTAACTGAACTAGCATTTTAACAAGAACTCTGCATCCACGCAACAAAGAGAGTTGTGTACTACTAGAGTGCAAGGAGTGAAAGTGACTTCTTTATAAACAATGAGAGCCACCGGTAACAATAACATTTGCTTGCTTTATGTACTGAAGGAACAGTAAACCCCTTAAAAGGCTAACGTTGGAGTTACGGTATTATTTTATAAATTTGGGGGTTTGCACAATCCTTGTACTTTTTTTTCTCGGGAGGAGGATTCGAGATGCGGTCAGAATTTCAAAATAATGCTTCTTTAGTGGCTGATGACGAGTTCACCCTACTTGAAAACCAGTTCTTTGACTTGAAGAAATTGCCTAGTCAAATCTCTTAATCGCAGAACAGACCTTCGAATCTGCGTCATACTACAATAGCAAAGGAAGTACCGAATCAGCAAATCCCTGACTGGTGATTAGAAAACGGATTATGAAAACTTGCCCAGTAACCAGAATTCTATTAATTGATAATATTTAATGATGCATGTGCTATAATGATAATATTCTTAATTACTAGTAAGAAAAAGTACAATGGAACTGTTGCGTGCATTAATGCATTGTAAGATTCAACAAAATGCAAATACTATCAATCTGATGAGTTTCGAATCAGGCAGATTGCAAAATACTCCAACAATAGAAATTGGAATTATAAACATTCTCACTATTCAAGGAAGAGTTGAATGAACAGTGAAAAGCAATCGAGCCAACTTAAGACAACAAAAGAAATTTTCCAAACTTGATCATGAAGCCAATACAGTGCCAACTGTCCGATTATCTCAGGTGCAATGCTCACTGATTAAAACATCGTAAAAGGAAATAGTTGTAACTGTTGTTATTTTCTTGGCTTGACATTGACATCTAGTCTCATGCCAAATTTTCTCCCTGCAATGTCAACATTCACTTGAAGCGCAGTGCAATCACCCTGAGTAGAGAAACCACTACTATTTTTCACGTTCGATCATATTTATACTTTATATCTAATACTGTAAGAGTGGAATATTCTGTTATTTGTTACTAGAATTGTCAGTTTAGCTAAAAAATCAAAACTTTTGGACAAACAAAATATTGCAGGAGCAAATAAGTTATCTTTTCTTTCCGAAAATATAGTTGACATTCTTCTATCTCGTTGTTTGCCATTTCCTAACTACCATTTTTCGAGAGATAAACGAAATATATTTGTGTACATTACTCGGTTAACGAGTTTGCTCAACTTTTTGTCAGGTGGGAATGAGCATATTAGAAATGACAGTGACAGATGGAACTTATTTATCCTCCTCATTTTCATGAGACGGATTGCGTCACGCATAGCGTTTGACAAATTAGTCCAGTAGTAATGGCTAAAAGTTTATGGAAACGTTTGCAAAATGTGCTCTGCTCTTAACTTTTACTTGAATTTTTTTAAATCGTGAACTGTAACGTGATCTGAGATGGGCCAACATTCATTCGTACATTATTTCTGATGTGATCTTTGTGACCCACCTTAATTTATAACAAATGAAGTGTTCAAGAAATTTCACTCTTTAATCATTCTTAATAAGTTGAATCTGTAGAATCATAAAATCAGGAAACAAATAACAAAGCTATGATCAAAGCTGTTGGAAGATTTTTGTGAATCCATAAAACTGAAGAAGAAAAAGTGATGATGGCCATATTTTCTAAATTGCATTTTGTGCAAAACTGGTCTCACACATTTTGAATAATTACAAATCAGAAAGCGAAAGTAGAAATGCATTTTTATTAGCCTTTTAATGTTTACAAATGACTAGGGTGGCATTGGCCTTCAGCAGTGTGAGCCAAATGGAAAGATTCAGTGAACTCAAAACATGTTTCTTTTGGGCAACAAACAACATGAAGAGGAAGGAAGGAAAATGAGCTATGACTGTGACTGTGACCCATAATGCAATTCAAACCTCTCGCTCTTTGAGGTTCATGAACAACCGACACTTCCCCTTTGCCATACAAACATAGTTCATACATTTATTCATCTGATCATGACTCAGATCACATCACACAACAGGAGCACGACGATTCCATCTACATCAATACTACTAGCACGAGTCACGACTAAGCAAGAACGTGTCATTCTGGCTTACACAGAAATGCTAAAACAAAAACAAACTCTCTTTCTTGTTCATAAAAATTAGCAATGGTTTTAATTGCAATCTCTTTCAATGTAACCTGCCATCATTAACATTAATTTTATAAACTAAGCAGACTATTCATAGTATGCTTCAAAATAGAATTAAGTAAGCTGTTATTTCAGTCGACGCATGAAATCAATATTTTGATATAAAAAGTTCCTACAAAAGAATCTAAAATTATTGCTGTTGGGCAGATTAAGGTCATTCAAAAGTAATTTGAAGGGTTCAACCCTTTTAGACTCTCGCTGATAACAAAGTCCACAGAATATTTAGATACACGCATTGAGGTTGGGGTGTGAGAATAACGCAACCTGAATATATTTTTGCGTGCGAGGAATTTCCGTTCAACTTTGACGCATACACGAACTCATGGCTTTAGCGAGAGAAAATTATTCTATACAATTGTTCGATCTTTGGAGTTCACATACATGTGGCTGTGGCTACTTGATAATTCCAATGTTTAAAGTTGTTGTTTCATTACGAATACTTAACTACACCCTACGTAAAGACTGCAGTAAGGATTCATAATATCACGTTTGACTGTTGACTGACAGGAACAAGTTTCTGAGCTACTTTTCCGCATCCTCTCAAGACGTTCGATTTCAATGTCACGCCCGTGACAACGACCATATTACAATTAATTAGATGGTCATTCATGATCATTATGGACGTGACTCCTATATGAATTAATGTCTTTTCGTTCAGGGTAACAATCTCCAAATTCAGTAGAACGTGTTTAACGAAGACGTGAAAATTGTTGAGAGTGAGAGTGCTGCTGACCTTTTTGATGTAATGAAGAAAATTGAAAGGAAAAGTGGTCAAACCTAGTACAAATACTATATAGCCAATTTCTTTAACATTCGGAGAAATTTCCTGATTACAATTTTATTGACTACAATTTGTAGAAATTAAAACGGGAGTGTGGAAAATACTACTTGTATGCAAATTCATGTAGTTGATTGAGGATAAGTAGCAGCGTCATTAGATTTTGCCAGTAAACTGTGAGAATGAGAAATAATATGTAACGTTTGAGTTTTGTTTAACTACACGCACATTATGAGAGACAGGACAGAAGAATGACACAGTTAGACATTAGACGTAGACGTAATTAGTTTCGCCCCGTTTTGTTACAATTTCCCACCACACTCATTTCTGAACGGATATCGCACAATTTTATTTTGATGAATATTTGAACGGAAGAACTAAAGTTGTAAAGGAATTTTTACAACACTTCTTCTAGGCTGTACAGAAATAGAGCCAAAATCAACATATGAAAAGACAGCGTTAGAAATTGAATAATTTGTCTAAACATTTGCATTGCAAAGTAACAAAAGATTCATGTTTGCACTTGACACTTATTCAATGTTTGGTCTAGATTTTTCAAAAGAATCCTTGATTTCACTTTTGAAACCTTTTAAAGAGTGGACAAAAATATTAAAGTCCTTAGTTTAAGATTAGGCTTGACCAGCGACTTTTTGCTAATCATGAGGGACTTGGTCATGGAGTTAGTTAGAAAACTCGGAGTACTCACAGTTTTGTTGAGTTTTACTACATCTGTCGAAGCAGGCTTTTCATTCCCTGGTGTATTCCCTTTGTTGTCTACCGGTTGGTATTATAAACCTGGGCCAACGGAATCTATTGTTTTGGGTCTGCTTGTTGTTAAAGTCAGTTTACTACCTTATTAGTTATTCAAACTTCAGGAAGATACAAATGTATATCTGTTTTAATTTGTGTGGTTTTGTATTTTTCAGCTTTTAGCGTTACGCCTTGGGTCTACAGTTGCAGGAGTTCCTTATCATTTGAATGACATTTTCGATAGCAATGCTCTCCCATTCTTCAATCGTGGTAAAAGGAACATTTTGGTAAAAAATTACAAGGGCGAAGACAACCGGTTGGTATTATAAACCTGGGCCAACGGAATCTATTGTTTTGGGTCTGCTTGTTGTTAAAGTCAGTTTACTACCTGTATTAGTTATTAAAACTTCAGGAAGATACAAATGTAGATTTGTTTTAATTTGTGTGGTTTTGTATTTTTCAGCTTTTAGCGTTACGCCTTGGGGCTACAGTTGCAGGAGTTCCTTATCATTTGAATGACATTTTCGATAGCAATGCTCTCCCATTCTTCAATCGTGGTAAAAGGAACATTTTGGTAAAAAATTACAAGGGCGAAGACGAAACATCAACAGTGCCACTTTCTCAGGAAGAACTGGAAGCTTTGGAGAGAATTTTATTGGTAGGTCAAATTCAATTGTTTATTGAAAGTCCGGAACTTATTACTACATACAATTACAATATTAGGCTTTAAGACGTATTGATTCTCACGACTGTTTCATCCGATACATTTGCCAAGTAAATCAAAATCGACTGGACGGGGGTAAAATTTCAGCTTCGGATAACATATGGCTCAACGTATTCAAGTACATGCTTTGAAATTGTTTTCACGACTACAAAGATTTAAAATTCTAGGGATTATTTTGTTTTATTGTTTCTCCAGGTTAAAACCAACGAAATCAGTAGACGTGACTGGAGAGATATCTATTTGGGACATCTACGCAGATGCATTGACTTTAGATCGAACAAACTGCTCAAAAAAATACAAAGAATGTCCATTAACAGAAGCAGATTTGACGAAACAAGGATTAATGTCGGGACTATTTTAAATTTGGGTAAAGTAAGTTAATTTTTCTTCCGACCCACGCTCTCTGAATAAAACCTTCATTGATTTATTCAACGTTAGATATATTTGCCGTATAAATTAAACGGTTTGTGCTCAAAATACACAAAATAAATTGCTTTCATTTTCTATGCATTTTGAGGGTGGTACGAGTTCTATTTTTATCCAAATTTTACCAGGCCGACTTTCCTCCAAAATATCCCATGCATAGGAATTTCACTGCAGCAAACTTGGAAGGAAAATGGTGTATTCTCAAAATGTTCCAGTATCGATCCGTAGGCATCCTTCACAGTAGGCGGTCTTCACCGATTTCAATTCGAGATTTCTAACATTGCGTCTTCACACTTGTCTTCACAGTATGTCGGGCCTGGAAATGCTGTAACGATTCTCGTCTACCTCCCAACAAATCGGTTACAAATTAAACGCGGCATTTCAGCCAAACAGTTGTAACCTGATTAGTCGCCTGAGAACAAGGACAAAATGCTTATTTAAAAGAATACTACAAATTCTCACACGCATTACTCATGAATGGTATTTGTTCTCTCAGTCAAGAATGCATTTCTTTTGTGTAAACTTTCCCCAAAGCTACATGAGGTAACACATGATACTAGCTTGGAATATTTTTCCATCTTGAGATGGATGTAAAAATCAAAATATCTTAGAGAACGATGTAAAGAAGAATTGATATTCATCTACGGGATTTGAGGAGTCCTGGTTGGCCCCGAGGAAGTGCTGAATTATGGTTTATCCGCTATAATTTGCTCTCTCCTCCTTCCGAAATGACATTGATGAATAGTCTACGTTTTCCGAACTTTTGCCTCCCATTTGTCACTTTCTTTCTTGACCTTTGGACAAAATGGATTTTGCTTTTCTGAATTTAACATGATACCATGATGGTCTTGATTTATGTCCATTTCGTTACACATAAATGTACATACGAGAGCTCCTTTGTGTAAACCATTGAATAGTTTCATAAATAAATTTGCATTTAAGTTTAATTCTCTATTGAGCGTATTAATTTATTGCAGTTCAAAATATTGAAGGCTCAAGTAAAACCTATACATACATGGTGTCCTGTGTGAGCGAACGAATATGGATTACTATATAAAACTCCAATATTCATGACGCACTGAAGAGTATGCCAGCCAAAGGCCCAAATCAAATTTGCTGGAAATTACGACTGCACCTCAATTCCCAAGTGGTACGGCATTCCTTGGATGCAAATGGAGAGAATATAATCCCTAAAAGGAAAGGAGAGGCCCAGAAAGTATGAAAATCAATAATTCAAATATTTATCCACAATTACCGCCATGTTTGCATTGCATTTTCACTCCTTCACTCCCTTTTCGTCCATCCAAGTCTCTTAAATGCCAAGTCAAACACCGAAGGCAATCCGATGAGAAACCCACCAGGACAACATGGGTAACTTCACTCCATGGGTAGAATAATAACAAAGGGGGATAAGAGAGAAGGAAGTCTCGGCTGGTGCTTGGGTTCCTGTCATTATTTTCCCCTTCTAGTTCCCGGCCACGCACGTAGCCCTTTTGTTTATTAAGTGTAACCTCAGGGGCTCTCTTTTTTGTTCTTCATCTTCTTCCAACCTTAGGAGCCATTTCGTAATGAGTTTAAGCTGGATGAAAGAAAGAAAGCTCAAACTCCCGGTAGTGAAAGATCCACTCTTTCTTCAGAATTTCCATTATCGGTTGACTCGTCCCCTCTTCAAAGAAAACTGCATTTGAACCCTAGGCAATATTTGAATTATCCAACTAGTCATACTTGGATATCATACTTGTATGATATCCAAGTATAAGTGCAATTTTTGCAAAATGTCCAATTTGTACAAGCCAACTTAAAACAGCCAAGCATGGAAAGTTTTGCAATGGAGGACTAGGATGACCTAAGAATTCAGAAAGGTTAATGATGTACGATAAATCAATGCACTATTTCTGCTTCCATATTGATTACACCGACCAAGAAACATGAGAACTGCATATGAGTTATTATTTCCCAACTTTCATCGGATGGACAAATAAAAGGTCACAAGGGTCAATTACTGGAACTAATGACGGAATTTGTTCACTGAATATCCTATGGCATGAAAACTATTATCTATAATTACGCAACTTTAGTTTATATGGCAGAAATTACCGAACTCAAAATAACCGATGAACTGTGACATTTTAAAAATAGACTGCTAGGGATAAGAAATTGTATTTATTTTTATAACCAGTTTATTGCTAGACAATTCCAGTGTAGATAGCTCACGAACGATCTCGCCCACAGACCAAGAGAAAGTCGTATAATAAGAACACTTATCCCTCAATTCTTTTCTTTCTTTGAGAGGTGAAAGTTCAAAGGGATTTTAAAAAGTGCTACGTTCAAACCGTGCAAGAGATAAAGAACGGGGACAAGGAAGGATTTGTATTAAATGAGGGAACCATTCTCCCTCTGTTTAGATTTTTGAAGAGATGTGTCTCTGTACTGTAGTTTCATGAGAGTGAAAGTGACTTCAATCCCAATGTAGCCAGGATGAACATGGAACTGAACTCGACGGGTATAGTAAAATGTTTCCCATGGGACATGATCAAGGCTAGTAGGAGAGGATGGAAACTGACAGACCACGGGAGCACATCCAGACAAACCGACGGCACTACTTAGAAAGCTGAAGGCTGAAGCTAGCTACTACTTAATTTGAGGTATTGAGGCGAAAATGGTAATATATCCAAAGAAATTTGAATAATTTTCTGAATAATCCAAAGTCACTCTTCATTTTCACCACCTTAGGGAAACATTAGGGCGTGGTAGAGTGAAACTCGTTCTATATGAAAAATAATTTATACTGAAATATTATTCATGTTTGCCAATGACTGAAATGAATAGTATGCATTTTCGCAATTAAAACTTTCGAATTATTTGAAACAGACAGAAATAGTATAGGTATAACAGATGGAAAGGGCGTGGTAGAGTGAAACTCGTTTTGTATGAAAAATAATTTATACTGAGATATTATTCATATATGCCAAAATGACTGAAATGAGTAGTATGCATTTTTGCAACTAGAACTTTTGAATTATTTAAAACAGATAGAAATAGTATAGCTATAACAGATGGACGGACGAGTAGTATTTTTTTGTCATGTTGCAAACAAGACGTACAAAGAATGAGAGATTGGAGGAGATTGATTAGGGCTTGGAGTGGGAATAGTGAAAATCCACCACTGATACAAATGAGCTTACAACACGAGGCTTAGTTTTCCAATCATCTCCCCTTCCCTGTTTTTTTCCTTTCTCTTCTCTAACTAAATTACCTTTTTACAAATCCATTCTAGAAATACAACGAAAAATATAAAATCCAAACAGCTAACATACACAAATGCTCAGAATTGTACTTAACATTGTTAGAACACATTAAATACAAAGAAGACAGTGTCGTGTGTCATTTCTTTAAGAATTACAGTCAACTCATACTCCATGTAAACTTCAGAGTAAACTAATTCAGGCTTTGAGCTATAAATGTAAAAATTGCATTCTAGAGTTGCATAACTGTAAAAAATTAATGAAGATGCTGGGCATGAGACCTACACAGTGCCGTTGTATATAGACAAACTCAATAAAACTAAAAGCTGTAAAAACATTTTCTTTTCAGTGAATTATGTTAACAAGATAAAGTTCGTAAACAACTTGGAAAATTCTTATTTTCGTAGGCGTTACATACAAATAGCCTAAATTCAAATTCAGCTACCTACGGCATATCTGCTGACTCCTGCGTTAGAGTATTCATATTCGAATGAGTTTGAATTTCTCTTTTTCACTGTCTGGAGGACGAAAATAGAAGTAAATGTTCAGAGAAAGCTCCGAGCGGGCATTATTAGGAGGAAGGACCAGGTGAGGATATTCCCACTGTTATAATAATGTCTCATGCTTCGTCAAACACAATAATAATAGGACAACCAAGCCTTTCCTCTATACTCTCCTACATGCCCCTAATACATGCTCGTGGTGATGAATCAGAAGGATTCTTATTCCGATATTGCTCATGGAAGTGTGAAGAAAAGTCGTTATTCTCCATATACAGCTTTCATTTCTCAGAGAAGGAAGGAAGAGGGTGAAGGCAGAGGAACCCTAATTAGCTCTCCTGTACCTTTCTTTCCCAAAGGATTACTCTTCACGCCTTTGCTTTCCACGAAGGATCATAACTACAAAGTTTGACAAAAGGAGAGTGTGTCAATCCAACGATATGTCCCACAGCTAGCTGTGCATGTACTAATTAGCATAGAAATTAGAGAATTAAACGTAGAAGGAAGTTTTGCTTTAACAGAGTGTACTAATAGAGTATACTAATAGAGTGTAGTAGAGATACTTGTATTAAATTGTTCCATAGGTCAATCTAACCCTGGAATGACCATGCTCCATTTTAATATCATTTATTCCGGAGACGAGTAATATAACTGGACGGAGAAAGCTCTAGCGGAGTGAATCCTAGGAAGAGAGAGAGAGTAGTCAATATTGTTTCAGATGTTTGTTTCAATCCTCCCTCACTCTTGTCATTATAGTGAGTCAATAATAGGTCGGTGAAAGGAAGAAGATGAAAACAGAGGATGATGCACCAACAGAGGACCCCATACATAGAAATAAACACATCTGCTAATGGAAAGATTTGTGTTAGAGTCCATGTTTCGACTTGCTGACATAAACGTAAGTAGTGGGCGATACTAGATCCGAACTGAGCGGAAGGAAAATAAATACTTTGAAACGTGGAAACTTGTTTCCTGTGGGAACTACGAATTCGGGAGACGCAATGCAATGACGTGTCGCTAAACATACAGCCGAAATTGGAAGCTAGTCCTCGTGAGCGTAGATATTTTGACAAAATAATATCAACATATCCCTCCATGGAAAGTTTTCGAGTTGGAGAACAGATGATTGTTCAATCTTCAAAATCCTATTGGTAACATTTGAATGAGTATTTCTGGGACGAAGTCAATTTCTTAGGTCTGGTTCTTTCATCCACACGAGTAAATTGCATCATGCAATTTAGACGTTGGAATAGATTGATGGCTCTGTGGTAAATACTGACTTGAATTTCTACGAACCTGTGGTGTTTATTTCGAAACCACACGTCCATAGAATTGATTACAATGAAGCTACGGTCATGAAATAATAAACCTGACAAGGGACGTGCGTCATGCCCTTAACCGAATCGAATCGTTATTGTGATGAGGGAAAAGAGAAGTAGAACAGGATTACACGGTATAAACTTTCCCTATGCGTTTTGTATTCTACCTTCAGAGCCCAGACCAGAGTCTACTGCATCCTCACGCAGAAGGTTCCGGCCCGGTCGTATTATTATTTACTATTATTCAAGCGACCTCGCCCTTCTATTATGTCCAAAAAGGGATGGAAAAGGAACGGCACTCGGTTACACGTTATCGCCACGTGCCCTCTTACCCTTTTGCTAAAAAATAATGATTTATTGATTCAGATTCAGAATTGACCCTTAATTCAAAAAGTTTTCTTACTCATTAGTGGTTTATAAAGGAAGGGTTTGAGCAACTCAATCCCTTGGGTTACAATTTCTTAAAATTACATTAGTNATGATTTATTGATTCAGATTCAGAATTGACCCTTAATTCAAAAAGTTTTCTTACTCATTAGTGGTTTATAAAGGAAGGGTTTGAGCAACTCAATCCCTTGGGTTACAATTTCTTAAAATTACATTAGTAGGAGGAACAGCTACTACTAAACTAATGACACTATTCATTGAAGAGTTGACTATTGCTGTCCTTGTATGAAATGGCTCGAACACAAGAAAATCAGTTTTCAAATCCAGTGAAATTTTAAATTACGACTTGAGCATTTCACATCGTACAAGTAGTCGAAAACAAATCTTCATAAATATGTCAGATACTCTCTTCATTTCAAATGGATTTGAACTTTTATCATTTCCTGTCGCGTTTTGCTATGATACAAAAATTGAATGGTCAAACACAGTTCATACCAAATCGATTGGTCGTAGATGGGGCTGTGGATTGCGAGAAGCACGATGGACCATCGATCTATACCTCGACATAGGATTCGGAATCAACGCATCAATCCTAGATTAGCCTGTATTAAATAGGTAATCGATTCGATGATTTCTTTAATCAGCGATACGCTCTGTTTTGTAATCAAATGATGTATCTGTGTTCTATAAATACCTTGCAATATTAAACGACTTGACCTAAAGAGTATAGTAATTAATAATTTTTGCATGTCCAATATTTAGTTAACGTTCATTAGCTTTGGCTTTGTAGAAGCTAGCAAAGAAAACGGAAACATAGCATACACAAGTTCATCGTCTTCATTCAAATATCATTTAAAATGCAGGACTTGAATGAATAACAAAAGCAATCCTTTAGTTTCTAAACTAACAAGCCCTGGAGAAGTACTTGGATTGGAAAAAGCGAGACTAGCTGCCTTCAATTTAGAGCTGAATAAATTCCCCTCACTTCACTTGAACTCACTTCAGTTTGGGACCCCTCGATTTCATGGATGAATCGAACAGAAATAACAAGACAACCTTTTCTGTACATATTTACACACGCGCTTTTCCCTCTCCCTACCTTTCTTTCTCCTTCTCTAATGCAATTAAGCAACTCAACTCGTTTGTTTTTCATTCATTTGTTTCTTTTCATTCGATGTGAGCACGCCAATGGAATTAAATTATTTTTTCATTCTTCAACGCACGTTCTTCTCGTCTCCCCTCCAAAATAATTCGCTTTGGGCTCAAACCTTCAAAATGAGACTTTTACATTGCGAACCTATTAGTTTTGTAGATTCAATGTGCTCTAATGAGACCGAGTATTTCATAAAACTTACTAGAATGTAGAAACTATCTTCCGGTGGAAACCGATTAAATCGTTTTACGATCACGTTCCGATTTGACATTGTGAAAGATTAATTAGTTACTAGTTATGGTCATTCAGGCTTTAATTTCTACATACTCCTCAGTCCAGAAACGTAGCAGGTTAACAGATATATGAAAGGCCGATTTAATAGCTACGAGCAGAATGTGACCTTAACTGATCTTTAAACTACAGGATACTCAAGGAATTTGCACGCTCTACAAGTATAGCATTTTCACTTCATAAACTAGTCAATGCTGGTACGTCCAGAATTCATACTTTAATATTAGCAGCATCGCTGACATTTTGGGAATTCTATAATTCGTATTTTAACCTAACACTTGTAAGGAAGTTATAATGGCAGGATTAACACCAGCTTAATTCAAATATTAGTTTTTATATACTAAAGTTCTTCTGAATTAATAGAGTTCCCTTACACGGAAACAGGTTCGGGTGAATAAGTATTGGCTGAGAGCACACTCCGATTAAACTCCTTGGATATTTATTTTGCTTCTGAGCAGTTTTAAAATAGTCTTTTTCTTACGCATTATCAGAACGAACTACTTTAAGGCTACGATAAATAAATTAAAATGCTCATTGAGTTATAGTAATTTGAATTAGAATGTTGAACTATTTTTGAAATAAGCAAATTCTCCACGGTTTTGCTCGTTTTTTGGAATTAGCAGTCCGTAAGAAAATAATTAAATATTTACAACTACAGTTATTAGTGGCAGATTATTTCATCCAACAAACAATTTGCATTGTCAATCATTCGCAATAATTATCATGTAAAATTTAAAACAAACGTGGTCAAAACCAAAATGGCAAAAAGAACCCAGCGTCACATTGCAAGTATAAAGTGTGAGTGGACTGTTTATGGGATTTCCCCAAGGATTGAATAAAGTTTACACTCGAATAGATTACATTTTCGCGTGTGAACATAAAGTATTTGGGTGGAATGAAATGAGCAGTAGTACGTTCCTGATTTGACTTGAGTAGTAAAACTAATATAAATTCTGACGGCTAGGATAGAAAAGTGAAAGTACTTTAGGAGCTTTACTTTCAAAATGCTTTCGATTTATCACCTCGCCAGACCCTTTTCACTCAGTGAGCGTGAAATTACATACATATATGGTAAA
>WJEZ01001437.1:0-17577 GCA_009869925.1 Thalassaphorura encarpata
AACTCCGGCTAAGAGGAAGCTGGAATGGTTTGAGACGCCCGTCCCATCGGATCTGAATTTCGACGATCCAATCCATCAACCACTGATGCCAGAACCACCAAAGCCACGAAGCAGGTTCCGCCGTTTCTTGGATATTTTGCTCTGCCGAAGAGAACCTAAGGCAGTCGATCTAGTAGATCAATTAGAAACATTGCAAAAACATCAAAGGGAACTTGATAGAGATTTGCAGAAACAAGCCGAACGAAAGCAACGCAAATCCCTGAAGAAAAACTCAAGTGGTCAGCCCAAGTCAAGTCACAAATATGACAAATGAAAGTTTCAAACTTAAAGTGTTAGAAATTCAAAAATGAAAAAATGAAAAGTTAAATAGTTAAAAATGAAAAGTTAAAAAGTTAAAAATAAAAAGTTGACACGTTAAAAAGTTAAAGCTTAAGCCTTGAGTGTTTAAAATTAATTAATTTGAGTTGTTCATATAATTCCAAGTAAGTAAATTACCTGTGCGTGGCGGAGCTGAGTTTTGCGAATATGAATTTTGCACATTAGTTTAGCCTGGCTGGTGAGAGTCATAGAATTTGTAGACTTTTGGAGATTACCTCCACTACTCGCATCGCAATCGCAAATTGCCATTGCCAGCCAAGAGCCAAGTCTAGTCTAGGATTATGTCCTCCTCCCTCTCCTAGTAAAAAAGCAAAGCAAAGCATGGACTATATAGCGACAATCTGCCTGGGTACTGGGTACTACGTGCTACAGGCTACAGCAAAGATCCTACCATGCCATGCCATGCCATTCTGCCTGCCCTCAGTTTGTTGGCTTTGTGCTTTTTAGTTCATTCATTGCCCTTCACTCGATTACTAGGCACAAATTGTAAAGGCTCTTCGTATTATTATTCTATTTGGTTCGATTCGTCGAGGTGGTAGTGGGTTTATTAGTGGACACTAAACTAAAAACTCAGGTTGGACTGGACGGGGTCTGTCTATTCTGGCCTGGCTGGATGTGTGATTGTTTTTTAATAGATAGTCCAGATCCAGTGTGCCAGTGCAACGTAGTAAGTTAAGCTACCACCATAAAAATTGTCCACACTCCATATATAGTCTATAGCCTAGCGGGGTGGACTGGATGACGAAGACGCATTCCTAATTTGTGAATTTGTTGTAAAAAAATTGTGATTATTTTTAATAAAAATTTTATCCGTACATGTAACGTACGTACAAAGTGGAAGAGAGGAAACAACCACAGGCGGTAAACGACAAAGAAAGGAATTGGATTTGGGACTACGTTACGTCTACGTTCGTTGGCATACTGCTGACTTTGCAGATAAATTGGAATTTTGACTCATACCACGTGCGTTTGAAATGAACTACATTGGAATCGTAAAACAATTCAGTTGAGTAAGTAAAATACAACTATGTAATTTGGAGTATGAAACCAACATTAAAACATTAGTTAGTACAATGAATATCTCCCGCCCGTGACAATTCTTAGAAGCACTCCTCAGTCAGTGGGGATGACGAGCCATCACAACTTATTCGTTGAAGTGCTTTTAGCGTAAAGTCGATGACAATGACATGCCTTTGTTTAGTGCGAAAGTAGATATATTGAATGAAAAAATTATTTTTAAAACATATCAATTTGAATAGAATTGGAAAATTTCTAGAGATTTCCAGCGTCAAGGCTTCGTTCGGGTTTCACTTTCACTGACTTTTGTTTCTACGATCATTCTTTTTTGAGTTGTCGAAAATCGAAGATTGATCTGGACAAAGCTTTAGAATGCTAGAATGCAAGTGCATGTACAATGTTGCTAGTTCAGTTCACAAATAATATTGTTCTTACAATTCACTCTCACGCTCAATCCAAAAAAAAATAAATCTACACTTCCTTGAAGCTTCTGAGAAAGCGTCTAGTGTCTCTAAAAATCTAGTGTCCGCTCTCACGGTCTATTTGTACACAATTACAGTAATAGTAGCATAAATTCAACCGACAGCAAAAAATTAATGTTCGTAATCTAAGAGTTGGTTGGATGTGATGTAATTACAGCAATTACACGTATTACTTAGACCATGTAGTCGTTGACGGACGTAACGTAATGGAAATCGAATGAATATTTAAGTTGTTCTTGCTCATTGAGCATTTCCTATTAAACCCAGTTTCAAAATCAAATCGTTTAAGCATCCAATTCAACGAAGGAATAGAAGGATAATCGCGATCAATTTGTCATCTAGTTCAAACTGTTATCACAATTCGGATGTTTACGTTGATTTTATAATGCTTGGACTTTTTAGATCCAATTATCGAAGGTTCATTAGTCACTCACTACAGGGATGTCATACGGTCGAAATTAAAGAAGCCCATAATGACAATGTTGAACTATTAAAATTATTAAAAGTAATTTTTTTCATTTTTAATGAACTGAAGTTAGTTGGAATTGTGTTATGACATGTACGTCTTGCCTTCAACCTTCCAGCACCTCCTTTTTATACCGAACGGTATTTGCATACAACGGATCCGACATACATAAAATGCTGAAAATGCCAAAAAGCTAAACTGTAACTGTTGAAGCTTTCGTACGTATTACTTGACAAGCAAGGTAACACTTTGTTTCTGTGAAACGCAAGGCAGCAGCCATCACCATCACCAACACCAATGTGTCGATGGAGGCAGTTTATTTGTTCAAGACTTAAGATTAGTCCTGCCGCATTTTGTTATGATGTAATGTTTTACATCCTTTCTATTCCAGGCTCTGGCTCTCAGTTTGCTTGCACTGCAAGTGTGGTCTTTGGTTGGTAACATATTTTAGGACTTCGATTTGAGCATAATTCTGTTTAGTTTAGTTTGCAGTGCAGCGTTAGGTAGCCTCAACCTTAGCCTGCCGGTTAGGTTTGCTTTTTCGTCGTGCTCTCCTTTTGTTCTCCTTGCCAGATTATTACGAGCAAAAAAAAAACAGATTTGTTGACATTACTGAAGTCACTCCCAACCCCTGTTGTCTCTATCCATTCCATTTTGTTTGTATCACACCATATCGTGCCTTGCCGGTCTGGACTCTGGAGTACGTGTACGTGCTTGCTGTGTCATTCATTTCGAAGGTCGACTTCTGGCAGAAATGGTCAGATTCAGTGATCTACTTTCATGTACAATTTAATTTCCCTAAGGGGGTTGCTGATCTGAATTCTAATTTTGAGTCAGGATTTTTAAACCCAATGAAATCGTTTTCTGGTTCAAAGGAGTTTCCAGTTTTTACTTGCTATTACAAATCGATTGAATTTATTAACCCATTTAAGCTAAATCCTTCTTTGGGCGTTCACTGAATTGTAAGGAAGAGAAAATTGAGACAAATTATATTGACCTCTTTACAGAAACTGCATCGGCTAATCTGATGAATGTGCATCATTCATTTCAGGTTGATAAAAGTGCATCCTATTTAACCTTGTATAAAATTAATACCAGTTGACAACACGTTTTCCTTGGGTATTAGTGTTCTTTTCATGTGTAAAGTAGTTAGCCTGGCCTAACCTAACCTGTCAGCCACACCACTGTCACAGGATTGATTAGCAACCTGATCGTAAGTAACCAAAAACCAACTAGTCGATTCTGTACAATGTGGCAATGGCCCTTTGCCTTTGAGATTTAACTGTCACGTATGCAAGGAAAACAGAATGCACATGCATATGCAAGTCTCAAATTAATTTATTTTTGTGGCACGCACCACAGTAGTAGTAACGTTAAATAGTTTTGTCAATTTTTTTTGGTTCAGTTATTTTCCACTTTAGTGTAAATTGGTATTTAGTGATTATGTATAGGTATGTAAAATTAAGAGAACATCGTTTCAGCATAAGCATCTGCTGACTGACTCTATGGGATTATAATTATGGTGGGATAATTGTTATGCTGATAGAGTGAAACGCAAGCATTTGAGGCAGCTTGTCTTGTCAGCTGAGTCAGTTCGTCCTCACATTGAGTTGGCTAGACATGGCAAGAGCTAACTGAAACTGAGGCATCTTATTTGAATGTACGATTCTAATGTGGCGTAATATTTAACGATTCCTTGGAACAATACTGGAATGTTAGAATATGGAAAGTGTGAGCAAAATCTTGCAATTGAAAATAACTAGAAATATATTTTTTCTTTGCAGTTAATTGATTCAAGTTCTCGTTGCTGATTTGACCATTGATGACCAAATGACTAGTTCGACATGGACAGCATTGAAAGAATGCGGCTTTATCACGGAGAACAAAATTCTCCTCCTGCACAACAGCCAATTGGGCCCCCTTATGTTGATATAAATGCCAATCCAAAGGGTAATACGAGAAATTTTGGAAGTCCAGGCCTTCCAAACCCGGTGTCAAGATCGCCAAATCATATCAACCATCATAGTCCGAGCAGAAGTCCAGGGCTTCCTTTGGCACCATCACCGAATTTAATTGCAACGCCACAATATGTTGGTTACCCGGTTTATGACAACAATTCCGGAGGAATGTACGCACCTCCACCCGGCTACTTTCACTCTCCACCTCAGACTCCACAATAGACAGCATTGAAAGAATGCGGCTTTATCACGGAGAACGAAATTCTCCTCCTGCACAACAGCCAATTGGGCCCCCTTATGTTGATATAAATGCCAATCCAAAGGGTAATACGAGAAATTTTGGAAGTCCAGGTCTTCCAAACCCGGTGTCAAGATCGCCAAATCATATCAACCATAGTCCGAGCAGAAGTCCAGGGCTTCCTTTGGCACCATCACCAAATTTAATTGCAACGCCACAATATGTTGGTTACCCGGTTTATGACAACAATTCCGGAGGAATGTACGCACCTCCACCCGGCTACTTTCACTCTCCACCTCAGACTCCACAATACCGAAATGGTTATGAGCAATTTGGAAGTGAATTAGGAGGAATCTACTCATCATACATGAATACGGGAATGCCGCCAATGCAAGGAGAACAAGTGGATTGTGTTTTTTCACCATACAATGGAAGAAAATTGTCCCTTGATGATATTCTTACGGCGGACAGCATGAGCAGTGGAAAACTTCCGACGCCGGCTTTTTCTAAACAAGGGATTATGGTTGACAATAATACTAGCAATTGTTTTGACCCCACGAGTACAGCTGGAACATACACTCATTTCGGCCCAATGAATCCAATTTTAGCCGGATTAGGAGTTCGAAACAATAACAACGAAAGTGAACAGCAACATCTTGATTTTCACATGAAACAGTGGCAACAGCAAAGTGAGCCAATCGCTCGCCAAGATCAGCAGGAGATGCAAATGGCACATGTGACACCTGACAATAGGAAATTCAGTTCTGGGATAGATGAAACTACAAAATTCATTAATGGTGGGAGTAGCATTGGTGGTGAAAATTATGCCAGCATATCTCCGAAACTTGCTGTGATTGGAAGTGGGAAAATGTCCCCTGTGAATGGTGTCAGCAGTGGAAGTGATGGGCAGACGCCCAGGGCTCTAACACCGAATGGAACTGCTACGTCTTACTCTGCTTGTTTGAAGGATCAGAAGGTCAACCAGGCAGCAGCAGATACGATTGTTACACCGAAACCGCAAGTATCTGGGGTAAGATACAATTCCAAATATATAATATGAAGGAAAGGATAGAATTTTACATTTGATTTCACTTTTTAGCAAATATTTGGATCCAAGAATATTTTTTGCCGGCTTACCATTCATTCAATAGAATGTTGGAATGTAGAGTTTAATTTCTAGGTTTAAAATGCATTCATTTACGAGTAGGATGTTTAGTGCATATTAAGAGTAGATGAGTTTCATTAAACTTTAGACTTTGACACGCAATTTGCACTTTGTATCGAAGACAGAGAAATCACTTAGAGCTTTTCGTGTAAAATAAATTGCGAATAAAAGTCCGGGTGCGAGTCCGACAGTAAAGATAATTATAATCCCCAAAGCTCCGTAAACTTCACAAATCAATGTTAGAATAATATTGACCTTGCAGGAAGCATTATAGATGAAACAGTAGTGAACCGTGTAATTAATGGATGGAGGAGAAGTTAGCCAGCTGTTCTGGTCTGGATATCGATATCCTTATCACCAATCATGAATGAGCGGCTATTTATTCCGTTCTAGTTATTGCAGAAACATATCGATGTGGAGTGCTAGGGAAAATATAAAGTTCTAAGCTGTCCTCCTCCAATAAGTCTAGCTTCCTAGTGCAAGTGTGCGAAGAGCAGATCATGTTGTGTTGTTAACTTATCAATATTCTGGGGAAATTCACTTCATGCTATCGATTAAAAAAATTAAGTAGTAATAGGATTCTAATCCTTATGACACTGGTACTGCATTTTGCTGGGAAACAAAATCACAAATTTATGTCATATGAAATGAATGCAAATAATTTTGAACTTGTAGACGAGTTCCAAGAAATCAACATGTCAAACAGTAATAATCCCAATNGGTACTGCATTTTGCTGGGAAACAAAATCACAAATTTATATGTCATATGAAATGAATGCAAATAATTTTGAACTTGTAGACGAGTTCCAAGAAATCAACATGTCAAACAGTAATAATCCCAATGCAAATAAAAGCTCTTGTGTTAGGATTAAGGCAGATATATACTTTCGTTTAGCTCGTCCACAAATCATCTTATTTCTGAGGAATTTATTTCAAAAATAAAATGATTTTATTTTCGAAATTTCAGAAGCCCTCTTATCTGGAGATTCTTACAAAAAACAGCTCTACGAATGGATCGTCTCAGAAATTTCGTCGTTCGTCATCGTCTTCCATTGAACAGATTCAATCACCGAATACATCAAATGGAGATTCAGAAGTAACTGGACCAAAGAGAGATTCACCATCTTTAACTTCCAACTCTAATGGACATCATATCCAACCCTTGCTTCAACTTCATCTTGGAGCTCCAATGATGCATCGAAAATCAAGTGATGGTTTTACGGTTTTAAATTCATCTCCTGGAACATCCAACTCTTCGACTGCCTCTTCAAGCCCAATTACAAAACCAAAGACCCAACAAAAGGGAAAAGAAAATTATTTATCCGGTTTTATTAAGAGCACTTCAAAGACGGCTCCGCTTTCAACTAATGGAACACCAGCAAAACAACAGAGTGATAAGAAAGTGCAAAATGGAGGAATTGGGACTGGGAAGAAAGTTACTGGAAGAGCTGCTTTCAAAAGTCAAAAGTTTGATTTTGAAATTGATGATATGGATGATGATGAATCGGACGATGGAACATCTAATGTAGAACCAGAACCGGAGGCTGAGGGAAAATCTTCCAGGAGGCGAGGCAAAGGCAAGAATTCAACTGCCACAAATGGAAGTGTCAAAACTGGAGTTGAAAGATTTGGCAGTGGAAGTTTTGGGTTGTTCCAATTTGGAAGGAAGGGCCGTGAGAAAACGGAAAAGCCAAGGAGTCGGAAGGAAGGTCAGTACAAACATTTCAGTATAAATTTTTATTGAGGAATATATGGGTTGTTCCAATTTGGAAGGAAGGGCCGTGAGAAAACGGAAAAGCCAAGGAGTCGGAAGGAAGGTCAGTACAAACATTTCAGTATAAATTTTTATAGAGGAATATTTTATACTCTCGAGTCTCGAGAGTTACCTTTTTATTTAGGTTCTTTTAGAGTGCACTCATTTTTGATAGTGGTTTTGGTTATTTCCATTTTAGTGAAAAGGATTAGTTCGAGTGTAACGTTTCGTAATGGATTCGGGGCATTTTTGAAATTAAACCTCATTTGTGGTTTGGTATTCGTAGAACTGGAACAGAATAGCCTCACCGCCGTGAGTGTTAGAATATCGATATTTTACGCAGTACACTCATTTTCGATAGTGGTTTTGGTTATTTCCATTTTAGTGAAAAGGATTAGTTCGAGTGTAAGGTTTCGTAATGGATTCGGGGCATTTTTGAAATTAAACCTTATTTGTGGTTTGGTATTCGTAGAACTGGAACAGAATAGCCTCACCGCCGTGAGTGTTAGAATATCGATATTTTACGCAGTAGATGTGCCGCACTTGCCCTTGATCTCATTTTATCTTTCCTGAGATCTTTCAGCTCATGAGTTTTGTGAGGAAAATCATCACCACAGCATAGTGCCTGTCATGTTATTGTCTATTTCTAACGCACAACACATTCCTTCTCATCCGACCCTATAATACATTAGCACACAAATGAAAATTTCTTGCTGACAGGCTGTCACTTCATTTTGTTTCGTCGCTCTCTAATGAAATTATATAATAGACTCTACCTTGCTGAAGTGAGTTGATGATTCTTCTACAAATTCATATTTAGAAAGGAGATGTAATATGGATGTCCTATCTAATGCTGATCATACCTGTACACGTGGTTGTTCAGTTTCGCAATGGACAAAATTAATTTTTGTGCTTTTCTCTTTACAATGGTACATAATCTAATTATGTATTGTTCTGGGAAATGAACGCACATTTTATACATGATAAATGATGAAGCTATGCTTGAAGCTGGAAACTAATATGCTTGGTTTTTTATTACAGAACGAAATTGTTTGGTTCGTCGTTTCCGATTGGCTAGCAAACAATGGCTTGGACATTTGATCTCAGCTCTGACATGGTTTTGGAGTCTTCTTGTAAATGTCGCTACTCTATCTGCGGCAGTTGGATACGGATTGTAAGTTTATAAACGGAAAATCTCATTTTACACTGAATTTAAAAAAATGCTAATTCACAATTTTTACTTACTAGGTCGGAAGACTTGGGAGTTTGGTGGGCAGTTCGTGCTTTGCCGTGGCTTCGAGTGAAAAATACTCTGCTGAAAACTCAGGCGAAGTCTCTCTGGGAAAAGTTTAAATGGAAAGAATGGTTAAGTTTCCGAAAAAAGGAACCGGAACGGAAGACTGAAGAGATTGAGAACCTTTCGGATCTACTGGCGATGTTAGGACCGGTTAGTCTCTACCGATTTTCTTGTAAAATTAACCCAATATTCCGATATATTCATGCTCTAAAAATATTTTAGGAACGAAATATTGTACTACCTGCCAATGGAGATGAAGCTTTGAGAAGGCTTCAAAGTGTGAAGGGGCAAGACCCTTACAGGTAAATAAATACACCATCTGTAAATGTTTGAAATATATGATCTGAAATATTATAATCCTGTGTTCTATTCAGCATTTTGGGAGTTCGGAGTAATAGTCCTGACGAAACGATTCGGCGATATTACAAGAAGCAAGCTGTCCTTGTTCATCCAGATAAAAATTTGGTTCCTGGAGCTGAGGAAGCTTTCAAAATTCTTGCTAGAGCATTCGAGTTGGTTGGAGAACCGGTGAGGAGAACAGAGTACCATAAGCAACTCCTCGAAGCACATGCCAAGGAAAGATTTATGGGAGAATTTGGGAATCTCTTCGAACAACTCAGAAAAAAACTGGAATCTGCTTGCACTACTATCAGGTACGAGTACCCAACTATAGCTGCCGTTTTGTTTTTGTTTACTTATTTCCTCGTAAATATTGTGGTTGAAGATGACAGAATATCAGTGTCCTATCTAATGCTGTCCATGCCAATGAAAATGGTTGTTCAGTTTCGCAATGGACGAAATTAATTTTTGTGTGGTTTTCCCATTAAAATGCTACTTTTTTTTATTTAGTATCGTTTCGGGAAATAAACATACAGTTCTAAATATAAAATTGACTAAACATAGCTTGCAGTAGGAATAGCTCAGTCATAATTAATAACGTCAAGTCCGTCTAATTATGCCAATTGTTTTCTAGATGTACAAAATGCAATGCTCGCCATAAGAAGAATAGGACGAGTCGTCCTGTTTTTGCAGCCCGCTACTGCGCTCAGTGTCGGATTCATCACGGGGCTAGAGAGGTAAATGAATTATAAATAATTATCATTATGAATAATGAATGATTAAATATTTAACAAGAGATTAATCAACTGGATTAATTTTCTTAGGGTGAACTCTGGGCGGAGAAAGGTGGAATTTTTGGATTTTGGACATACTATGCTTGCATGGGTAATCAAGTCTGGGAAATTAATGAATGGGGCAAGTGTCAAAGTGAAAGTTTGAAACATTTGAACGCAAACTCTCACAATGTTCTCTACCGTCTTGTTTCCGGTGGCCAAGGGCAAAGGCAAAGTCGCCAATCATCTCAAAGTAGTGGGAATCCAAATAACCCTTCAGAGGAAGATTTACTCGACCCTGAAATGGATGACTGGGACAGTTTGATTAATAATTTATGCCGTGGAGCTGGGAGTACAACTGGTGCTTCCAATTCTTCCATGCCATCCACTGCCCATAAGGGAAGTTCAAGCACTGCTTCTAATGCTCATGCAAATGGGAATACTTCTTCATCTGGACTGAATGGATCAGCTTCCGCTTCTGCTGGACGAAAACGAAAAGGGAAACGGAAGTAAACCAAAAAGGAATTTTACAAAATATCTTTTTATACAGTTCCCAATTTTCAGTGTTCGTCACACTTTGCTGCAATGGAGCAAAAAATTAAAAGCTTATTTTCTCTCTTCACATCACAACCAAAATTTTCAAGTACAATATGTGTTGGCCTAATACTTCAGACTGGTTGGATCGGATGGAATTTGATGTTGTCATTCTGCACTGAAATTTAAAAATTCATTTTATTTTCTCTTCTATTGTTGATTATTGTATGAATAATTTGTAACAAAATTTTGTTATTAGAGTTTTTTAATTTGGTTTATCGTCCACTCTTAAAATAGGTCATCTTTTAAATTTTTATTCTGTTCTTTTAAGCACAAATCTATTTGTTGTCCGTTGTTTCACTTTAATTCGAGTTACAAAAAGCAAAGAAAAAATTGTCTAATAATTAGTATATGTAAAATCCATTTGAACGTACTAAATTTGGTCTGTTTCTGTCCATCTTATTCTGAATTTATTGGCTTTGAGGCGCAAGGCTTTTAAAACTATACTGCATCTGACATGTTGTCAGTTAAGGAAAAAGTGTGTTAAAAATTATATTATTCACACATATTGTACTTTGAACAATTTCAAATGGATATGAATAAAAATCAATGTTGTAAAACGAAAGAAAAAAATTCTTCACGATTTTATATTTTTGGAGATTTTGGGGTAAGTTGATTTTGATTGGAATGTGGGAGAAAGCGTACAACAAAATTGGGACGATGTTGAAGTACGCACCAAATTCAAATCCTTGATGATTATTGGCCTTGGTCTCTGATTCAGACTTCAACATAACGTACGAGTGTCAAAAGAACGTTAAGTTATTTTTAAGCCAGTGAGAAGTACTGGCTGTGATTGAGTCGAGTTCTTGAAAATCTTGACCTGTGCTGTGGTTGACTTCTTCAATAAATTTAGAAACTGCTCTAGGTCACGGTGAGCTCAATTCTATTCTACTTACTATAAATTATATTACATACGTCAGGGCAAGTCCCGTAGCGTTTCTCCAAATAAAGCCTACTGGTTTCTCTGTTGTGCTCTGTCGTAATCTTAATATCGTAATTGGTTTATTTCATTCAATAGTAAAGTTATGCGCTTGCCGTAATTGAATCAATTTTCTTCTGTTTAGTAGTTCTTTATGGGAATTTCCACGATTTGGCACTGACTAGCTAGAAAATAAAGTATGACTACATAGAGACTTACTTGTATTGTGTAGGTTCTTTCAAAGATGAAAGCGAAAATGGATATCGACTCGTTATTATCTGATGACCTTGAACTTCTTCTCCGTGAAATTAATGGTGAGAACTAAAGCTAATTTGTAAAGATGGAGCCGTGTATTTTTTCCCTACTGGTAATCCGGGCTGAACTGAGTTCCCTCTGATTTGTGCAGAATTTTGTGGCTCCAATGCTGCTAGAATGGAAGATGAGATCCCACAGCCCTTGGAAAACTATTTGCAGTACGTAGCCAAAACTGGGAACACGATTTTCCCCTGGCAGCAAGTGCGTCCTCTTTTCAAGTAAGATCCATAATGCTCTGTCTGTGTACTTTGTACATATTTGCAAGATGAATAATTGACATTGAGCAGGAATAATTAATTTTAACTCATAACTCACAGGCATAAACTTAATACTGCCATTGGACAATTTCATGGAGACCCATCCTCAGTGGAACCCTGTGTTCATGAGCGCTTTGATTTATTCCGCTCAGCCCCATTTACAATACAACGACTAGCTGAACTCATTCTTCAGCCTCAGAAACATTACAAAACAAAGGAAAAATTTGTCTGCGCTTTAGAAAAAACTGTCTTTGTAGTTTCCACTGTTGAGCCCAAGGGTCCGGAGGAAGAAATCAGCAATGGAAAGGATGAGGACTTAGAAGACGAACATGAACACGAGCACGATGAAACAATGACTGATGTTGAGTTCTCTTCAATGGAGTTACTTGGTCATGGTGTGGATTCAGTCGGTGATGGAGGTGGCGATTGGACACAAACGCGAACTGTCATGCCCAATTTGGATTCAGTCGTTACTGGTGGTAAACACTTTTATCTAATTTGCTTCATTTACTAACTTTACATATTGGCCAAGTTAGAATGGAACTTATTTACAAAAAAAACTGTCGTTCTAGTTTCACGTAATTGAGCCCAAGGGTCTGGAGGAGAAAGTCAGCAATGGAAAGGAAGATGACTTAGAAGACGAACATGAACACGGTCAGCCAATGATCGATGCTGAATTTTCCTCTATTGGGTTACTTGGTCCTGGTGTAGATTCAGTCGTTGGTGGTGGAGAAGGCAATTGGACACAAGCGCGGACCGTCATGCCCAATCTCGATTCAGTCGTTGACGTTGGTAAGCGTTTTTATTTAAATTACTTCATTTACTAAACTTACAAAGGAGAATTCTTTTCTTTACAAAAATCTATCTTTGTAGATTCCACAGTTGAAAGTCATGGTCCGCAGGAGGAAATTCGTAATGACAAGGAAGAAGACAAACATGAACACGGTCAGCCAATCTCTGATGTTGGAGAATTTCCTTCTCTAGGGTTGCTTGATCCTGGCATGGATTCAGTCGTTGGTGGTGGAGAAGGCGATTGGGCACAAACAGGGACCGTCATCCCCAACTTGGATTCAGTCGTTACTGGTGGTAAGCATTTAAGTTTAATTTACCCCACTTTTGAATATTAGGAAGTAGAATTTCTCTTTTTTACGAAAAACTGTCTTCCTAGTTTCCACAGCTGAACCCAAGGTTCATGAAGAGGAAGTCAGAAATGAAAAGGAAGATGAGCACGAGCATGGTGAACCTATGACTGATGCTGAATTTTCCTCCATTGGGTTACTTAGTCGTGGTGTGGATTCAGTGCTTGGTGGTCAAGGTGGCGATTGGGAACAAAACCGGACCGTCATGCCCAACTTGGATTCAGTCGTTGGGGCTGGTAAGCGGTTTTATCTAATTCGAACATTACAACGGAGTTGAGTTACAAAAAACTGTCCTTATAGGTTCCACGGACGAACCCAAGGGTCTAGAGGAAATCAGCACTGAAAATAAAGACGAGCACGGTGAACCAATGACTGAAACAGAATTTTCCTCTATTGGGTTACTTGGTCCTGGTGTAGATTCAGTCGTTGGAGGTGGAGATGGCGATTGGGCACAAACAGGAACCATCATGCCCAACTTGAATTCAGGCGTTGGCGTTGGTAAGCTTTTTTTGTCTAATTTGCTCAATTTCTAACATTAATAATTCAAAAGAGACTTTCCTCATTAGAAAAAAAATATCTTTGTAGATTCCGCGGCTGAGCCCAAGCGTCCGGAGGAGGAAAGCAGCCATGAAAAGGAAGACGACTTACTGTGATCTTGGACATAAGTTGTCCAAGGAACTAGCTCGAACGGACAGAAGCAAAACCAATTAAATGTGTCATACGCTGCCAGATATTAGTTGTGCAAGGAAACAACTAACTATACAAAACTTACTATATACCGTTCGCGCTAGTTCGTTGTACAAATTATATCTAAAAGAGGACAGTAGTAGACAAATATTAACACAGGGAGCCAATGACTGATGTTGGTGAATTACCCTCTATGAGGTTGCTTGATCCTGACATAGACTCCTCTGTCAGTTTTATAATGTAAAGAATCAAATTCCTGAAATAAAAATCTCATTTCTTTATTCTGGTGTTACTAAAGTGGGTCATTCTTATGAGCACATCTTAATTTAGCTGATCTACTTCTAGGATTTTGATCCACTTCGGTAGGGGAAGGGGTTAGGACATGTTTATTGTCGACGATCCACTTTTTTGAGAAAATTTTATCAATTTCTTCGAGGTTATGAGTTTTGGCAGCATTTTGATATTTCTGACTCAGTTTTTGGGTTACAGGCTCATCCATTTCAATTCCAACAAAGTGTCGCTTTATGATTCTGTCCTGTTAGTAAAAATATTATCAGCAAATTCTGTTGCATTGCATATTTACGACTTATTTGTGACTAACCTCCAAAGAATGAAATGTTAGAGTTACAAGGGCTCCCTGTGGCTTCAAGAACTCATGGGCCAATTCAATTCCTCGATTCAACTCGTTCAATTCATTGTTGACAAATATCCTGAGTGCCTGGAAAGTTTTTGTAGCTGCGTGTGAAGTTCTCTCAAGTTTATCCAGACGAATCTCATCATTCAGAACCGTTGCTACTAAACTTGCAAGTTCAGAAGTTGTTTTTAATCTTTTGAACATGTATTTGGCTTCTGTCAGGGCTCTTGCAATTCTTTTTGCTTGTTTCTCTTCTCCGTATACCTTTTTTTAAAGTAAAACAAAGGATAGGTGAGAATCAAAATTTATTTTTCAATATATTCGAAACCTACTTTTAATATTCTAGCCAAATGCTCCTCTTCCATATGTTCTATTACATCAGCTGCTGTCGGACTGTCGGGGAATCGATAACCATCCATTCTCATATCCAAAGGACCATCGGAGCTCAGGGCAAAACCACGATTAGGATTATCAAATTGCATTGAGGAACAACCAGCATCAATTAAAATACCATCCACTGAATAAAGTTATAAATTCATTAAACACATGTCTTTTAATTATAAATTCATCTTATAAGGGTTCTAATCCTGACCTTGTCCTTGTGTAATTCCTTGAGGTTGTAGAAGCTGCGGTAGTTCGCTAAACTTTCCCAGCAAAGGAAAAAATTGTCCAGGGTATTTTTCTGCCAATTTTTCACCAAAAGAATATGCGATTGGGTCACGATCTAAACCGTATACTTTAACATCAGGGCTAGATTGAAGCAATGCCTCAGTGTGACCACCAGCTCCAAATGTCATGTCAAGAAAAACATTGCCTGTGAAGTCAAGGAGTGAACTAACTAAAAATCCAAATTCTCTAGCCTTATTCGCTTCAAATTACCTGGTTGAGGATTCAAATATGAAATAACTTCACTTAGCATGACGGGAGTATGTGGCATTAGCATTGGCTTCGGCATATCCGAGATTGGGGCCCTGGACACTCGATTGAGAGAAAAGAATCTTCGAGAGGAATACGGGGTATTTAACAATTTAAGAAAACGAGGATGAATTTCTTTTATAGAAATCATTTTGACGGACTAGGAAGAATGGTTGGGGTTGACTGAATCGACTATGAACGTTTGAACGAACTAAAAGATCTCTTGAGGAAACCTTCGTCTTCTTTCTCAAGTAAACTCATCATTTCATTAGACAAAAGCTGTTGGCATTGTTGCTCAGTTAATCCTACAAAATATTAAAAGTATTTTGAGTATTGTGATTGTGTCATCCATGAAGTGCGTTGAAAATTGTTAATTACCCAAAGAGGTACTTGGATTTCGAACAATGTAAGCAGTTTTGTAACGATCATTGGCAATTCGCCAAAGTCCACCGTGAATTTCTTCCCACTGGTCAAGTTTTTCTTTTGGTTTGGTTGCTACTCCACGAAATCCTGACTGGATCAACTGACGTAAGTGTTCACCGAGGTCTCTAATAAAGTCATATCCTATGAATTACTACTTTTATGCGCATCCTGATTCTTGATAGTGGTCATCTTAATCTATGTTCACATGATGATAGATACAAAATAGTCAATTACCTTCCAGACTTTGTGGAATCAATTGGCCACTTCTCCAACAAACGAAGGAGGTTTCTATAAATCGGTGAGTTCATGTAAACGCCTGGACCTTAAAATCATATAATCTGCCAATCATTACACATGGTAATTCATGTACATATCTGAAGTCGCATTCGGCATGAGATTAAATATGATTTTGCAAAAGTCAACTAACTGCATACCGTTGGAGTCCAATCGGTCAGTCCTCTCCTCGACGAAAGATAAACGCTTATCCGCTGATGAAACTAACTGTGGACGAAACTCGAAACTGGGTATATTTCTGTCCTTTCTATCTCCTGTTGCAACAATGCTGATTTATTGCGGCAGAAAAGAGCATGGATTCGCGATTCGCGATTTGTAGTGTTTATGAAAATTGCGGTCGAATGATGCAAGGGTAGGGAATTCTGAGACGAGACTTTTTCATGTCCATTATGTTAGAACCCGGATAATAGTGAACGAGAACACCAAAACAGTTAACAGATTTAACAGAAGAGAATAACAATGTAGTCGAATTTCTTTTATTGTTGACTCAACTCAAGATCGACAAGGTGTGAAGTATAAGTCGAAACTATTTTATTGTTCTTCATAGTTTGCTTGCACGTTCATTTTAGAAATATAGATTTTCCCTTTATAGCAAATGGTCAGAATCAGAAATTATTTAATATGTTCCTGGGCATTTCTACACAAAACTTTCTTCCAGACTTAAAACTTTGTGAAAGATCCAAAACCCGAACTAGAAAGCTGGTGTGATAATCAAACCAAAAACAAAAACATTCGGAGAAGAGGAAAGGTTTCAATTTAAGAGACATTGAATTGCCGAATTGCCCTTGGATTTGTTTTGAGCTCCAAGTCTCAATTTTGATTTGGCCTGTCTGCCTGCTCTACTCGCCTCCTGCCTGTCTTGCTCTGTACATTTTTTGCAAATCCAGAAGGAAGGCATGGCCCAGCCGCCGTTTTAATAATATTGGATCACATTACAAATACAACGCACAATAACAAGGGAATGTTTACATTGCAAAAACAAAACATTCAAAAATTCATTACAAATTAAATGAATGAGAATAATTCCACCTGAAAAGGACGAAAGTTTCCCAAATATATTACTAGAATCCTAGTTTAGACTCAGCTCTAGTTTTTCTCTGTCAACAAAGAACGAATGAGCGATTAAACATGAATCTCAACCTCAATGATGCCCAGCTCATGGAAACCGTCAAAAATGTGGCCTTTTCCATCAAGGTATGTTTTCACATTTTATTACTACTGTTTGTTGGACCTTTGGTTTTCCGACCAGACCATGTGTCAAGTTTGCCGGTGTTACCGGTCCGGGGTAAGGGTATCGGCATCGGCACCGGATGTTCACAAAATCCTGGGCTTTTTTGCCAGGTTGCTTTAAGATTTGACTACTTGACCGTCTGATTCTTTAGGTTGTACTGAGTCCAGCTTCAAAACCAGAGGAGAGACAAATTGCTCATAAAGTTTGTGAAGATTTCCGTTCCGCAGCCACCCCTCCTCAGCTTATGACCGCTGGTTTTTTCCTTGTTACCAGTACTAATGAAGCAGACCTCGTCCTTTCCGG